>RJWH01002258.1:0-165301 GCA_004363575.1 Solenodon paradoxus | reverse complement strand
AATTTTGCAGAGAGTAAGAAATGCCAAATCTTAAAATTTCATTATGAATGGAATGATTAGTCATGTTTCTCTAGCTTGGAATATATCAAAAATAAATAACTCTTTGGGATTATTAGATGGAATCAGCTTTATAGCTCAATGTATACTTCCTGCTTGAGGATTAAAATCATTTGGTAATTTAACTTATATTACCTAGCTTCCCTCTCAGTGAAGGGAAACCTCTGAATAGGTGTCTGATACTATACTTTACTGTAGATATAGAGAGAAAATAATCAAGCAAAAATAACACGAGATAAAGACTTTATACATGGATAGGTTCAGAGGGTGTCAACCCAGTTGATTTATTTTTTGCAATTCAATATAAGAATAGTTGTTGAAAGCCTACTAAATGATTGAAATTCTGGATGCCAAAAAAGATGAAATAACAATCCTGTCCTGAAGAAATTCACATAGTAATCTTAATAGAACTACAGAATTTGAGGTAATACAGTCCATGCCTTTCATTTTATAGATAGTAAATGTAATCAGTGATATGAAGTATGAGTATGTTAGCCATGATGATTCAGTTTCAAGTAACAGAAATCTAAGAAAAATAAGCTAAAGAAAAAAGGGAGGAATTGGATGATACTCATAGCTGACTATATAAGAATAGTTTCATTTTAGGCACAGCTGGATCAAGGTGCTCAAATGATTTCCTTCCTCCCTCTCGCCTCCCTTCCCACTTCCTTCCCCTTCTTCCTCCACCTTCTTTCTCTCCTCATGCCCCTCATCTCTTGGCTCTGTTTCACTTTTCATTTTGACCTCATTATCTCCTAACTCAAACAGATTTTCTTAAAGTAGCAGTAAAGATGATGATTGGAAGCCTTATCATACACAAAACAAAATGAGAAAATCTGTCTCTCTCCAAGAGCAGAAAGGATTCAGGAAGTCTCATAGCTCAATTTGAATCACATTTCCACCACGGTGGAGTTCTAGGATTAACTGTCCTCCCAGTAGAACATGGACTGGATGATTCCTCAAACAATTGTCGAGGAGGATGGAGACTTGTAAATTTCCACAGCAAATCTGAAAGAGCTGAAATCATATCACCAGTCTCCTAGATTACAATTTTCTAACGTCAGTGCAGGTTCTAAGCCTGTTGAGGGCTGTGGTGTCTACTTCTCTTGTCTGCTACGATGCCCAGAGCTAAGTTTAGCAAAAGAAGCTACTCTTCCTGGACTAGGCTTCACTTATAATCTGCCTTGTTTCATTAGATATTAGGCTTTAAAAATATTTAAGAATTGTATTTACTATGTTTTATTTTTATGACAACTACTATGGTGTGGGGGGAGGCTCTTATCATCTATTCTCTCTTCTGTTCAGTCTCATGCAAGGACATAGAAATTTTTCTAATACACTAGATTCCATCAATTTTCCATTGGTAACTCCTTGAATTTGGCCCTCAGGTTTTTATTTTACTGAGTATTTATCACTGCTTAATTGCAGACTGGACTTCATGCTTTAGGCTTGTATGCTTTCTCATCATACCTTCCATGTCTACCAAGCAAGAAACAGATCAAGTTCATATATTGATCAAAATGAAAGAATGGTTGTATGCAAAAATAACGAGAAAATATTTGACTAATTTATTTTTAGCTGTAGACTTTTCAAAATGTCATTTTCTGATCATTTTATTTTGGCTGGATATGTAATGCCAGGTACCAGAAAAATTACGTAAGAGAAAAAAAATGTGAAATGGAAGGAATTTCAGTCACCTGTGATTCTCCTACAAGGGGCTCTTTGATGTTAGTACATCTACGTGTTATGTTCAACCTTCCAACTCTTCACGTTGCTTTGTGTTTGGCCACTTACTATAGTGGACAGGTACTCCCCACATATATGTGCCAGGCTGTTTGCTCTTCTTACATATTCTATAAGCACAAGCATTCCAGGGTTGAACAGCAGCTCCAGAGTGTTGGAGACAAAGGCTTCTTCAATCTTGTTGCTCTTCCATCCTCAACTGGCAGATTCCATCTCATGGTCCAAGATGGGAACTCCCCTTCGTCATTACAACTGGCTCCAAGGGGAAAAGATATAGAAGGAGCACATACACTTTCCTTTTGATGTCGCTGATCACTTCCATGTTTAATTGTTGTCATGGTTATTCTCTATCGTCTTTTAACAAAATTCTGAGAATTGTGCAGTTAATTGTTTTCTATTCGAAATTCCTGGTCGTCTTATTTTGCCGACAGTGGCAGTGGGGCCCCTCTGAAGTTTTGGTTTAAAGATAGCTCGGGAATTGTGGAGACTAATATCAGAAGGGAAAGTTGGAAAAGATCATTGAGTTACTGTGTTGACCACGATTTTAAGAATATTTGTGAGAACACTAAAGTTACTCTTTCAATGTGTATTGAATACCTTTTTTGAGGATACCCTCATACACAACCCAGAGCCCACAGATAATAATTACGCTTGGACTTGCTCTTGAGATCCTCGCAGACTGGACTGACTGGTTTTTTATTTCCTCCTGTCAATAAAGATTGTGATGTGTATTATTCTCCCACCCCAGCATTTTGGAATAAAATGATTTAGTAGATGTGTCTCTGTGAGCAGCGTAAGGGGTTGGCTATAGGTGTCAGTTTGACACTAAATTCTCATTGCTTTATCCCACTCTCAGCTTGTTTTATCTTGACCAAGGGGAACATTTCTGTCTGAATAATATTTGAACTCGATTAAGACAATTTGTAAAGTGGTTACTATACAATAAACCTTGTTGGTTGGGTATAGAGTTAAGCATTCTTTTTTGTGTGTTCTTTTGTTTCTTTTATCTCCTTATGATATTTAAATATTGCCTTTTAATAAAAAGTGGAGACCCTTAACTCTAAAAGGAGCAAAAAGTAATTTAACTTATCACCAATTGAATTTAAGAGACTCAGAAGTTAACAGAAAAACCCAAAGTTTGATCATTATTCTCTTAGTTGTTCATTTTCCATGATGGCAAGGACATTATTTTGACTTCAAGGAATTAATCACTTAATTTCTTAGGCTGAGTGGCTCTTTTTTCTTTTTCTAGAATAATTGTTGAAAGTCATGTAACTGTAGTAAAACTCACAACTCTTACGAACAATATTTCTTTTATTGCTCTGTTGGCACAACAGTGCTAGGATTTCTGTTTTGTGTGATCATACCCACAAATCTGGACGCTTTCCTACAGGTTCGCTCTCATGTCAATAGGAGAAAGTGTGTTCAAATAAACAGAGCAATCAGTCAGTGAAATCACAAGCTAGAAACCAAACTAGAAAACTATACCTCATCCTTCACCAACTACTTCAAACAAATTTTTACCACCACCTAAACAGCTTGAATTCATTTAAATGTCCTCCTTTCTGTTCCCTAGAAACGTTTTAATCTGGGATATACCATCTCTGAAGGATTCATTCATATACTTGAAATTCTTTTTCGAGGCAAAATTTTAGATGCACTTGTAGCATTTTCTTTGCATATGTGTGCAAATGCTTGTGCATGAAGATCTTTGCTTTCCTGCCAGGCTGCAAACTTGCTACCAGCGCTGGAATTGGTCACGGTAAGACCGCTGTGAGTGGAAGCCAGGGAAACGTGGCTCATGGCAAGGCTGTCTGCACTGTGGGAAGAGTAACTATAGACCATCTTGAGGAAGGCAGATTTGGTGTTAGTCTCTTGCTTACAAAGAATCACGTAGCATTTGGGGAAGAATGTGCAACACATGATCCCGTAGTTGGAAATCAAAATAACAATAATCTCCACAGCGGGCAAATATTTGCCAAATGTGGTGGCATAGATGGGGATGAATGTGACCCAGGCTATGAAGTAAATGAGCATGCCAAATGTGATGAATTTGGCTTCATTGTAATTCTCGGGTAATTTCCTGCCTTTGAAAGCAAATATGAAACAAATGAAGGCCAAGATGGCAATGTAGCCCAGCATGGTACTAAATGCAAGGATGGATCCCTCCTCACATTCCAGGATAATGACCCTGGGCAGGGAGACATTCTCTTCCAAAGTAGGTGCTGCAAACTTTAGCCAGAGTGTGCAAATGAGAACTTGGATCCCCGTACAAGTGATGACAATGGGGACTGGCTTATAAAAGCACTTCAGGAGGCTCTGCAACTTTGGGTCAAAGCTAAAGGCTAGCAGAATTCTCAGGGACTTCATCAAAATGCAGGAGACGCAGAGGGTAAAGCTCACCCCAAATAGTGTCTGCCTGGTTTTACATGTGAAGTCCTGTGGTTCCCCAACAAAAAAGCCTGTGCTGGCAAAATTGAGGAAATGACAGAGGAGCATCACGTAACAAACCACCAGTCCCCCAGATGATTTCACCACGGGCGTATTCAGGTTTCTTGTAAATATTATGCCAATGGCCATAACAAATAGGATTCCCAGGAGGGAGAGGGCCAGGAGCAAGATAGCCAAGGAGTCATTCCAGTTGAGAAACTCCACTTCTTTTTCAAAGCAGCTGGAGCTCCCTACAGGGGCCCAGTGAGTTTCATTGTTGCATAAAAGGCAGTGATCCATATCTGGAAGACAGAGGAGATTCAGTTACATTGCAAACATTTCAGCCAGGTGATGGCCCACAATGCTACAAATGAGATTCCTTCTCTGTTGTAGTTCCGTCATGATTAGAAAATGGACATAGATCCTGAGCATATTGGTTATTTATGAAAATAAAGCATATCCAGAGAAGATGAGAGAAAGAAAAGGTGAAGGTGAGGGCAGAGGGAAGGGGAGAGAGAAAAAGAGAAAAAGAAAAAAAACATATGGGCTGTGAATCTTTAGGAAATTTACATATGCCACCAAGATGTGCGTCTCATGTGAATTTGTTATTATAGGTAGCAGCTCATGGACTCAGCTAAGAATACAATTCTGAAAAACACATAGTAATGTAAGTCAGTGAAGCAATAATTAAATTATCTCATCTGTTTCTTTATCACTTAGGATTTCTGGAATCTTGAGCAAACTGATTGAATGTTTTGAGTCTTTTACCAAATATTCTCTCTCTCTCTCTCTCTCTCTCTCTCTCTCTCTCTCTCTCAGAAAGAGGAGTAAGAATATTTTTTCTTTCACAATAAAGGAAGAGGAAAAACTTTTATTTGCTAATTTATTTTTAGTTGCTCACTGACCCTGGTTCATGAACCTGAGTCCTTGGACTTTAAATGCCCTTGGCTCCAGACACTGGCTTAGTGCCTGAGCCATCAAGGTGAGACTCCTTTCTTAAAAAAAAAAAAAAAAAAAACTTTGCCTCCTTGGGGTGCTGCTTTCAATGCAATAATGACTGGAAAATGCTCCTTCTGAGGCATGGCACTCAGTGGCTGTTCATTGTGGCAGAGCTGCTATTATAAATAAGGCTGCTTTTTTTCAGATTGTATAGCTCGATCTAAAAGTTCTCTGAAAGTGAGAATCACAGATTGCAGTAAATTACAGTTGATGAAGAATGAAAGTGTATTTTCTCCAAGTACCTTAGCAATACTGAGTCTCTCATGCAGTTAGTGAGAAGTTCAAAAGTGATTTATGCTGATTCTGACTGCAGAGTGACATGAACAGTTGATATTGGTGTCTCTTAGTGTGATTACATTCACTCCCTATTATCAACCACTAATGACTGTATCTCCAAAATACCTCTCTCTCATTGACTTTCAGTCCATCTGATTGCACCCCATAGTACTCATTCAGTGTCTGTGTTCTTTTCATATTAACCTCAAAGTCTGTTTATAAATTACATGATCTTTCTTCCTCCTCTTTCTAAACCCTGTTTCCCTACACACATCCATTCCTCTGTCCTCCCTTGAACCATTGTTAGTGTCTGCCATCTCATTTGTTCAGCTAACATGTGTGGGTCTTGTCTGCACAAGTACTGTGTGCTAAAGATGCAGAGAATTTTAGGAGACAATGTCCTTTAGGTGACCCTAAACCCTTCTTTTTCCTCCAGTCTTCTACACACCTTCTTGGAGACTCGTCTTGGCTGTCACAAGACAACCAGATTGTATCTTTGAAGATTCTTGTACATCTGGATCTTCTGGGAAATATATCTTACATAGTCTCCTGAAGTGCATTGTGTGTGTGTGTGTGTGTGTGTGTGTGTGTGTGCGCGCGCGTGCGTCTATCCCACCTGGCAGACAGGTGCTCTATACCCTGTTGTCTGGAAAATTTCCCACACCTCAATTACTTAAGGATTTGTACAGTACTGCCCATGGCAGTTTGAGAAGAGTGGCATTTCTCTGAGACAATGACAGACTATGAATATTGAAAAGTTTCCTTTGGAAGTCTCCTTCCCTTGGAGCTAATAAGGAAAAAGAAGAAGCATTTGGGAGCTATTCTGACTCCAGAATTCTCAGCTTTGAGAGAAGATGAACAGGAATGCTGCAATAACTAAATTTTAAATTTAAAAAATGGGCTTACTTCCAGGAAAGTACAGAGAGCCCCTCTGAGGGGTCTCTGACCTCACTCTTATCTTTCACTTTGTGTGTTTTGCTCTGCTCTTGTCAAATTGTTAAAGACAGGTGCGGCAAACGATCAAATACCAGCATCCCATCTCTGTCAGCAGTCCATCCCCTCACCTCACAGAAAGTTCTTTCCGCTTAGGCCTCACATTTACCTCTGGGTAGGAACAATGAGATCTCCAGGTTCACTTCTGAATGCCTGTGGTTTCTGTCAGACTGAGTAGTTAATTCACAAATTTGTTTATTTATATTTATTGTGTCCCAATTATAAGCCAGGCACATCTATGCAGGGAAAATACATGGACAAACATTTACAGAGCCTGTGCATCATTTTAAGAGGTGCTGGAGAGGAAATCCAGTTGTGAAATTACTTTTCTATCACTTTCATATACTGGTCATGCCTCGCAGATATAACAGAGCAAATTCGGAGGTACAATGAAATCTCACTGGTATTTAATGCAGGAGCATGAGATCCTTTTTTGTTTTTCTCCCAGGTGAAATAAGGAGCCAAGACAGAATTTACGTACGAGGAAAAAAAATTCAGCCTAGAGATATGGTTGTTGTCACTCTGCATGCTGCAAGTGACCGCAGTTACCTGTCTGATTGCTGTAGTGGTTCTCCGGACAGCTCACACATTCATAGCAGCATATGTGTTGACTTGTGGAAGTTCTTTTCACTTGCCCAGGACTGCATTCCTTGGAGCATTTAGAGTGAGTTTGCTGCAAAGTGAAAAGAAATCCCAAATATATTGTTTAAAACACATATCCTAACTTTGATTTAATTTAAAGATATATTTACTGAATAGTACCTTGGTATCTTTTGTAAAATAGCATATGAGAGCTGTTTTGTCATCTACAAGAAATGTCAACATGTTTTGAAAAGTAGGTAGCATTTCAGATGGAAAAACTGCCTTAGGAAGAACACAATTTTGTCACATGAATAACTTCTGTAAGCAAATAATACAAATTAGATATTTCGATAACAGGAATAAATGTATAGTAGTGAAAATAAAGAAAGAAATGATGATCTGGAAATTTCCAATTCTATATAAAGAGTCAACTATATAAAATAAGACAGAAATATATCATGCTATCCAAGAACAGTGTCCAGTTAAATATTTGGAAAGATTTAAATTTAAAACCATAAAGTTTTAGCTAAAAGATACCCCTAGATACATATATAATATTTAAAGTATGCTGAGAATTTAGGCTATAAATAATATGGCAATGTGAATGCCATATAACATTTTACTTTTATGGAATTCTCTGCTTCTTATCTAGCTAAAAGTTCTTTGCACTGTATTATTATTCAGCTGTATCATTATTTTCTATTCATAGTCCTTTTCTCGTAGCAATTCTTATGAGATCAGTCTGTCATCATCTCATTCCTATCTTTGAGAAGCCAGATAGAATGGGTAAATTAGGTCTTCTTTCTTTTTTTTTTCTTGAGGGAAATGTACAGGCAGGAATGAAGGCAAGTAGGCAGACAGGAAGAGAGAGGAGGAAGAAGCAATTATTTTTATTTAGTTGTTTACGCTGGTTGTTTCCCCCGTGACTCTTGACTCCAACCCAAGAGTATGTGGCCAGTATCCTTCAGAGGTAATTGTTGTAACTGCAACTCCACCAGGGTAAACTGAGATTTTCTGTAAATTCACTTAACAGCTGTTCCTAGAACACAGCTAAAGTACTGTCTGAAGTCTTTTCTCTGGGAGAAAAATCATGTGGCTGAGAGAGAAAAGCAGCCAAGATAAAGTAGCCCTCTATGCACAGGCACTGACTTTCTGCTTCTCGACATAGTTATTGCTGACCTGGGTTCTCAGCAGCTAGGTATCTGTCTTGTGGATTACCCAGGGCAAGTTTGTTAATCCACAGTATCCATCCTCCCAGAGGGGCCTCAGAGGAGACAAAAGACTTTAACCATGAGATAAACCTGGATGTCATCAGGGAGATAAAAGTTAAATCCTTTTTCCAACCCACACTGTCTTTTCTCTCCCCCACATCAAAAGACAGCAAAGATTTTCTAGAACCAGTATTGATAACTTTGAGATAGCAATAGCTCTAGGATTATCCGATGTTTTAGACTATGAATTTGGAACACTTACCCAAAATGCTGACACTATAGTTAGCCTGCTTACTGACAAGTGGGTCTTGAAATCTGACTATTCTGATCTCAGATATTGTTGGTGTCTACTCGCTCCTGAAATATTTATGGATGTCTGCATCAGAAGAGAAGACTTGCCTCTCTTTTTGTGGTGTTCACCCCTTCTAATATCACTAAAAGCACCAGTCCATTGTTGTCTTTATAAACCTTACATGACCTTCCACCACTATGTCCCTGACCTCATCTCCTGCCACCTTCCCTGGATACACATTTATAACCTAAATTCTCAGGATGCTTTACTTATATATCTGGGGGCATCTTTTAACTAATATTTCATGGTTTTAAATTTAAATCTTTCTAAATATTTGACTGGACATTGTCCTTGGATAGCATGATTAATTGCTGTCTTCTAAATGACTATAATGGAATATAAAAGTTGAATAATATTCCCTCACCCCTCCTCCCATTAAAAGTCTCCTCTACAGAGGCTGGAGAAAAGTCTTGATGATAATTAAAAAACAATGCTTGAGAAATAATCAAGAATCTTCTCAGTATTCAGTAAGAAAATGAGTCACGCTTGGGTTAAAAACAGACTACGTGTGAGTTACACTATTTAGCATTGTTGAATCACAATGTAGAAGTGAAGATGATGGTGATAAGGATGATGAAGATGATGGTTAAAGTCTGAAGACACAGAAGTACAACTGCATTTTCATCTCCCAAGGAAAATGTATCTTCCTTTACTGAAACCTATGAGGGAAAATTGACAGGGAGAAGTGAGAAAGTGGAGCACTTGCATGTCAGGGAAGATTACAGGTAAAAGGGACAACAGGTGAAAGGCCTAGGGCCAGGAGAAGGGGGAAGCATGTGTGGAAGAGGGAGAAGTTCTGAGGGATTGTAAAGGCAGAACCTGGGGAAGGTGGCAGGAGATGAGGTCAGGGACATATTGGTGGAAGGCCATGTAAGGTTTTTAAAGACATTGATTTTTACCCAGAGAGATATAGGGTGCTTAAGGGGGATTCTGTGCAGAGTATTTTAATTTATAGGTTTACTCTGTCTGCTCTCTGAAGGAGGTAGGAGTAGAAACAGAGCAATTAGAAATCTCCTGTAATAACCTGAGTGAGAGGTGATTGTAGCTTCGAGTAGGATGTCAGACTAGATTCTATGCCCATTTGGAAAGCAAAACTTAGTTGGATATGGAATGCAACAGAAATGATAAGGGTCCCACTGGGTTCTTTGGTGAGCAACTATGAGTTGTCATTTGTTGAAATGAGGTAGACTTGGAACAGAATATTAGGAGTTCATTTTAGAGATCAGTTAAGATGACAATTAGAGACCTATATAGAGATGTTAATTAAGGAGCTGTATATTTATTTGGGTTGAAATTCAGAAAATAGAAATCTGGGTTCATCTGCCCTTTATAAAGTGACTTTTTTAAAAAAATGAAAATTACAAGTAGGAATGAAGGCGAGTAGGTAGACAGCAAGAAGAAAGAGGAGGAAGAAGCATTTTATTTTATTTTTATTTAGTTCACACTGGTTGCTTCCTCTGGGGTCTGGAATTCGAACCCAAGGTGTATAGATCAGTAGGCCACCCGGGTGCACTAGAGTTTTTTGTTTCTGTTTTTGTTTGTTTTTTAATGAAAAAAAGAGTAATAGCATATTTAAACCATAATTGAGATATTGCATAAGATTAATTACTTGTGGATGCATGAGAGAGTGGAGAATATCTAGAGCAATAGCCAGGAGGAGGTGAAAGGGAATGGGGCCCAGAGGTCAAGTGGAGATGCTGAAGGTGGCGAGGCGCACAGACCTCCCACTCACGGTTCAGACGGAAGGCGGGGATTCAGACACAGACGTGGCAGCAGGGAGCACTGGAGTTCTCCTATGGCTATTTCAGTTTCCTTAGTGGAAGAGCAAGTAAGATCTACTGAAGTGACAATGGTGAAGAAGTTCTAGAGTGGGGGAGAGAAGAGAAAGTATAATATAGCCATCTAGAAAAGTGGGCGAGTTAGTGGACTAGGGCGATAGTCTGACTGCCCAGAAACATTATGGGCTCTTGGAAGGGGGTAAGATTATGAATTTAAAGTCAGTCCAGTCTGAAAGTGCACGTGTGTTTTTCCTTCTAAGCGCAATCGAATGGGGCTCCACGGATCAAGCCGAGTGAAATTCAATACAACCAGCGCACTGCTTCGGTGGATGAGCGTGGTAAAGGGAGGGGACAGGGAATTGAGGGTGCGTACAAAGGCGCAATATACAAATTAAGCCTAGAATTTCAGGAGGAAAGTTGGGGACAGTGAACAGGCAATAGAATTCCAGTAGGATCCATCACTTTTGTACTTGAAGTACCAATGATTTGAACCCAGACAGCCTACAACAAATTTACCTTAAGATTTCGGAACTCGTTTCTTGTTTCTGGGTCTGTGGTGATGAAGACATCGTTCTTCAGGTCGTATTGTGCCATCCTGGTGATAGCCATGTGGCCGCTGACATTCTTCCAGAGCACAACATCGTATCCAGTGTTCATATCCCCGTGGGCATCAAAATGGAATGAATTCCCTCCCTCGGTGAATGTTACATTTTTCAGGACATCAAGTAACTATTAAAAAAATACAGAGCAAGCACTAATTGAAATATCGTAAATGTTTCCATTATGGCAATTACAACATAGTCTTAAATGGAATATCATTTAAAAATTAGGAAAAGGGTATTCTGGATCAGCAAGTGCACTAAAAACTGGGCAGTTTCTTACTCAGCGATCGCAGTTGGAGGAATCAAGCTTCATTTCTGCCAAAGTCAGAGTTTGATTTACATGGACTTAAGAAAGCAAGTTGTCATTATTATTATCATTATTATCATCATTATTTATTTTTTTAGAGAGAGTAGCTTCTTTCGTTTGCAGATTTGAAACATGAACAATTTCCTTTATCCACATCACAGCATTTCACAGTGGATCCTCTGAAGCGGTTGCCTGGGCTCTAATTCTGGTTTCATTTCTCATTAATGATGTGGTCTTGAAGTCACAATTACTTTGTAAGCCTCAATTTCCCTCTCTGAAAAAAGAGTTAAATAAAACGTGCCTTTCAGGGTTATTGTGAGGATTAAATGTAATTGCAGATGTGAAGAGTTTAGCCCAGTAGCTGGCACAGATTAGGATTAATATGTGTTTGATTAATTTCTATTCATCCTGTTATTAATGAATATGGCTGTTATACCAAAAAATACAAGTACTTTGAATCCATCAACTAATAATATCAACTGGCATTCATATATTAGTTGCTAATACCCAACTCTATGGTAGCTTTTTACTTCATAACTCAGTGAAGCACATTAAACAGGGGTCATCTTCCTCTTTTTTTTTTTTTTTTAAGGAAAGATGCAGGAAGGAATGAAGGCGAGTAGGCAGGCAGACAGGCAGGAAGAAAGAGGAAGAAGCAGCATTCCATTCATCTTTATTTAGCTGTTGACATTGCTCTCCCTGGCCGTAGGTCTTGAACCTAGGACCCTGGGATGTATGTGGGGCTGCTCCCACATGTGATAGACTATAGGCCACCAGGGTGCACCTGAGGGCATATATCCTGACTTAAGCTCTGGAGTTATTCCACTGTATCTAACAATTGATCTATTCAAGATCTCCCCACCATTTTTTCTTTCTGACTCAGAAGTAACTAGTTACCAATGTGGCTTCTGGAACTAGGGAAGGCAGGAAAATTCATTCCCTCCTTCCAGAGTCACAATTAGCCCAGATTCGCGGTTGGGCGAGTGGGTAATCCAAGACTGAGGAACAGTCACACACCTGAGGGGCAGTCAAGTGACAGCCCTGCTCTGGGGTTGGTCCTGAGAGGCACCCCCACTTTGTTCTCTTGATGGGGTAAATCAGGTAACTACTAGTGCCTGTCCTCATAGTCCATACTTTTGTTACTCATTTTGTGGGAGGTATAAATCTTAGGATCCCCAATGGTTTTTAAATCGGCTTCAGTGATTGAATAACGGGATCTCTAAATTCTATTTCTAATTTAATTCATAACATGATTTTACTTTTAACTCAAGAGGAAGGAAATGCAATAAAAATTACTTGTCTTCTGTAAGTTGTACAGTGAGAACTTTCATATCATACAGGGAGGATAAGAAATGTTTTATTGATGAATGAGGCAGTCATATTGGACTTCTGATGTACATATGGAGCGATGAACTAGGAGAGGAAACCAGGTTTTATTTTGGCTCTACCATTAATTTGGTACATAATCATGGCTAAGTCAATATCCTCTCCAGACACATTGGATCTCTCATTAAGGCTGTATGATGTTGGTTGAATGCAAAATCCAAGGAATAAGACAGAAATTTTTCTATTTAGATAGAATTGTTCTTATTTTATTCCTTCTTGGTTAATATTTTATGAATATTTGTTTTCTTCATTTTTTTTGTCATCAGAATGGAAGAAAATCAGGTTATATTTTAAGATAAACAGATGAGCTTTGATCGTCATGCCATTGACCAAATGTCACTTTAGCAAAATCTCTACGTGTATGTGTTGATCTGCTATATATCCCTACAGATTACATAGTTTTTTTAATGTATGTAATTTAATATGACATTAAAGAAATAGGATTGCAGGTCTAACATGATAAAACTAATCAATAACGTGTTATTCTACAGTGCCTTGAAGAAAAACTATGGCAGGAACAAAAATGGAAGACTAAGTATGGGTCTATCTTTGTGTTTCCATCCCTACTTGTATATTGATTTTCGACTGTTTCTCCCTTAAACAGCACACACACGTAAAGTAAACCACACAGTTCTTTACAGAGCAAATCCTCCTCCACGCTTGCGTTTGAACTGTCATTTCCGCATGCTTTTCCTGCATTTAATTAGGTTTTACAGGGTTATGCTTTGACACATATGTTCTGTAAATAGTGATAACATTGTATAATGTAAATAAACTAGCAAGATTCTATGTTTGTTCTTACAGGAGAGAGGGTGGAGGCAAATAAAAGAGCACATTCATTGCTTGTTAAATGTGATAGAACATTTGCTCCTGATTCAGATACATTTCAAACATTCATGTTCCAATATGAAGCTAGCAAATGCTTTATCCATCAATCACTTGTTTTTTATTGAGATTCTGAAATTCACTATACATTGACCTTGCAAAATTTAGAGAGTAGGGTTTGCATATCCATTACTACATCATTCATCTCTGCAAGGTAACACCCTGGTTTTGAGAACACCAGGGCACACCAGTGAAGCTGTGGGGTTGGTACTGTTTTCCATTTCCTTAACTGTGCTAGGTCTGCTCTTTCTGTGTGGGTAAATTAGAGGATCGCAGACAAAGCAGCCTTACATCTCTACTTCCCAGCCCAAGTCTTTTTCTTTTGTAATTTTCTTCTGAGGTGTAGTGACTTAGACTTAGTCACTTGTAAGACTTGTAAGACAGGCTGGGCTAATTTCATGGGGCTATTTGGGTGACATCGACCAGATCCTTCTGAGGTTTCCCTCCTTCATGAAAATGCTGTGCTACAAATCTTAGTAAAAACGCCTCCTCTTGCCACTTCTTTAGGATAGAACTCTGGACCTACCACAACATTGTAAAGACTAGAAATGATGTTATGTCACTGCCTAGTATAGTAGGCTTAGCATTTTTAATTATTATTTTCCTTATTACTCTAAAATTGCTCTTTTTGTGGAGTATGTCTCTTCTAACTTCTGGACTAATATCCAATCATCAGGTCTTCAAAGTGGATATATATGTCTTATAGATTTAACACCTCCAGAATGGATGCCTAATATTTCTTTTCCTCACCAGTCCTCCATTTTTCTCTGTTTCCATTTGGTACCAGTTTCCTACACTTGAAATCATTTCACCATCTTTGCTTCTTTTTATTATGCGCTCCATGCAATCTGTCTCCAAATACTCCTTGTCTTTTCTTGTAACTATCCATGAATTCACCTTTCCATTTTCAATGTCACACCTGTAATGGAAGGCATCTTTGCCCTATACCTGGAAAGCCAAATTTTAGTCTTTCTTCCTCTAATCCTATATCCCTCTAATGTGCACTGCATTGGAAATGCTATTTCTATAATGGAAAGCAAATTACATTGCTGCTCTCTTGTTGAAAAGTCTTTAATTGGCTTCCTTTTGCTCTCTCAAATCCAAATCTTTAAACATATTTGCACCCTTGCCATTGAAAGGATGGCCCTTATACCAAAGTATCAGCATCGCCTGAGAGATTGTTAGAAGACTGTCAGCTTCTGTCCCCACAACTGAATTAGCATCTGCATGATAATAAGATTTTCTAACAACTCAATGGCACATCTAAGTTTGAGATTCTCTGATTGACAGGACCCTGATAATGAACACTTCCCTCACTAATTCCTCAAGTTTCATTTCCTATGGCACTCTGATACTTCTGCTACCCAAGGATACCAAACTTTCTGGCCAATTCCTACTTATCTGTCGTATTCACTAGTTGTCATGATCTTTGGACCATATTCTTTCATCGTTAATACTGAATTAGTTGCCTCAGTTATGTGCTTCTCTGCCATCTTGTGTTTATATCAAATGTTGTAACACATCATCCTGCATTGTAATGAACTCCTGAATTGTTTCATTGCCTCACTAAACAGCTGACTCCTTTCAGGAGAAAATTCTGTCTTGTTCACACAACACAATGCCTGAAACATTGAGACAGCGACAAAGATCTCCGAAATCAATGTATGAATAGAAGTTTCACTAATAGACATTTCTTGTCCCATATACGTCACTTAATCTTATTACCTTGTAAACAGCAGTAAAGGAAAACAAGAGCAAAAAAAAAAACAAAAAAACACTAAGTAACTAGTCACTACAAAAAGGGGCGATCCAAGTATGATTAGAGAAATATGATACAATGTTCCTTGAATAAAATAAAAACCATAAAAGCAAATGCTGAAATCCAAAAATACCAAGGATTCATTACAATATTAAAAAGAGTCTGCTGAAGTCAAACAAGTATGACTGCCCTGTTCTTTACTATTGCTCACAGATATCACCAAATATAGAGCCAGAGTAAGAAATATCCTCAAATTAGGGGAAAATTATAGTTACTTGAATCTCAAGTCATTCAGAAAGTATCATTTACATATTAATGACTTTCTCCAGGAGTCAAAATAATCTTTAAGAATGCATCCTTGATTAGTTGCCCTCAAGGCTTTCAATGGTTAAGACATTTCATCATAAAAAGACAATTTTGCATTATTGTCTTCCTAAATCTGGCATACATGCGGTTCACTTACATAGTGATCAAAGGAGCAAGTCACTCCCCCATTCTTCCTTTTTAATCTGTTTCTGTTTGTTTTTAGATAAACAGGCATGAAGAATGACCCCAGACTCTGAGTGTTAAAATAAAATATTTTAGAAGACTCTGCTTAGATTATATACTTTCTCAAGTGTTTTCTTCCGAATATTTGAGGCATATTCCTGATAGAAAGTACTTTCCCAGATCTTTAGTAAATAAATAGCTTTTGCTATTTGTATTTCTTTCCTTTTGAAATTGTTTATATCCCTTCTCTTTTATCCTGTTTGTCTCTGTGGTTGTCTCTTTTCCCTCTATTACTCTTGCTCAATTGCTCACTCGTAAAATTTCACGTAGTAGTTTCATTATGATGGTCCACTCAATTTCGAGTTTTTACCAATCCCTTGTTAAAGGGCATAATTTCAAACAGGCACCATAAAATCACTAGACATTTAAATGTTTTTTAAAGAGAGTTTTAATTTTAAGAATTAATATCCCTTTTACAAAATTTAAAAAAAAAAGAAAAAGAAAACCCTCCTCTCTAGCATTTCCTCATCATGAGATTTTTGATTTTGCATTTACGAGATGAAAGCCAGTTTCAAAATGAGCAATTAAAAACACCCTGTGGCCATCACATGATCACTCCAATGTAGGCTGGCCTGTTTTGGGGTGTTTAAAGGAAAAATAACCAAAGTAGAAATAAGTTGTCTTGGCTACCCACTTACATGGCCAGAAGAACCGAGTCACATTCTCTTTCACCTTCTCTTCCCTTACAAATTTAAAATCAATTTAATTTTGGAACATAATTCTGACACAAGACAGATTGGATTTTGAGCACCCATTGTTGAAAATTTGCTTCTCATGAGTAAAATGTATCATTATGTAAAGCAGCGATTCATTTTTGAAAAACAGGATGGGGCAGGCCCTGGTGGCTCAGGTATTGTCAGCAGCTGCAGCCTAGTCCACAAAAAGCCCAAGGAACCAGGTTTGAGACCAGGGCCTAGGAGGAACAACCAAAACCTGAACAGCTATACAGATAAATAAATGCTGCTTTCCTCCTCTTTCTTCTTGCCTGCTTCCCTCTTAAACGAACAAAAAATACAATGGAAAATGTTCACTACCGGGGGCCACATTAAACTTTCACTTGAGTTTCTGTAAACCAGTTAAGAGGAAGAAAGGGAAAGAGTTCTACAAACCTGAGATATCATAGGGGTTGCTATGAATGACCTAACATTTGTTTGAAGAAGGCTGGCATCCTAGGTGACTGCCCTAAAGTGGAGTGAATCATGACTAGAGGCTTCAGGATAATCAATCACCAGAGGCACCAAGGAAAACAAGAGGCATGGAGTCTGAAGACCAGACTAGAATTATATTTCTGGTTCTTTCTATCTCTAGGTCCCGCATCCATAATCTAGAATAATAAAGATAATTCAACATTCCTGGTCTTGTGCTTGTTAAGAGAAAAAGTAATTCACATGAAGCATTGGAAAGATTAGATACAAATCCATAAACTCAAGGAAAATAGCACTATCCACAGAACAGTCTCAGGAAACAAAAGAACACAACTCTGGTGAGTCACGGTAAGAGGTAATGGGAAAATAACTATTATCTTCAAGCACCAAGAGCTGTGAAAGAAATGCAGGTTATTGAAACACTGAAGGTGTCTACTTATAAAAGGAATAGGATTCAAAGCAGTAAATGTAACTATCTGCCAATTAACGAAAGCAAGGAAAGGAGGAAATGATGTCGGGGAATTTTCTCGGATGTGTGTTAGTACCTCCCATGGTTGAAAGGCGTTGGGGTTCTGACAGTCTCGAGCTTGGCATAGATCCCGTATGGCATAACCAAGGGCAAACACCGCAAGCTGAATACTGTGAACAAGTCCTGGCTCAGTGTAATCCCACAGGAAGTCACTTCTCAGGGAGAAGTTCCTTTCTATATCCTTGTTAGATTTGTTGGCCAAAGTCCCCTGAGAATGGTTGGAAATGCATTGACTCAAATCGCTGTCCTGGACATGTGCACAGGCTGACAAGAGCAGGGCATATTCGTTTAAAGCCCTGTTACTATCACTGGGCAGCATATGCAGATTTCGAAGAAACGAATGGAAAGAAGACAAGTTTCCCCTTCTAAAAGTAAACCCCACAACTTTGCCAATCCTGGAAAGATCAGGAATGGTGGCAATGTTGGTGGCAGTTGACCAGTTATCGCTTGCAATCCAGGTCTTATTTATGTTCCTTTCAATGGCTTTCTTGAAGAGACTGAAAACATGAAATTGCCTGAGAAATACCACAATGACATTAACATGGGCTTCTGCTATGATTTTCGCAAGAGTCTGATTGATTCTGACTTCGATGGTATCATCTGAGAGGAAGGCTGGGAGAACCTCTTTGAAGGCTATGCACACGTTATTGGCTGCAGCCTGAAGGGCGAACGTATTGAGAGCCAACCGTCCATAGTCATCATCTGTGGTTATAATGCCAATCCAGTTCCATCCAGACTTCTGAATCAAGTGGGCCATTGCTTTAGTTTGATAGAAGTCACTGGGCACGGTCCGTAAAAATGAAGGAAAGCGAATTTTGTCACTTAGGATTTCTGCAGTTGATTCATAACTCACCTGGAAATTAACAGAATCTTTTAGTTGTGACATTGATGCGTTCCAGTGACTGCTCATAGTGGCTGTTCCTCTCTTTATTACTGCAAGTTTCTGCAAATGTTCCCAAAATTCTCTGGTCTTTCCCATCCTTTTCCTCCAATGAACTCCTCCTTTACAAATGAACTTAAATAGTGATAGTTAGTGGCTGATGACCATTTAGGGTCATTGTTGTCCAATCTTTTCATATTATCTATAGTATAAGCCCTCTGAAGACTTCATCTACATCTTCATGTACATCGTGTGTTCATCTGCGTCTATATTATATTTCAGGTCAGGGCCAACAGTGGATATTAGTTAAATACTTAGAGACAAGTACAGCAAAAATGCAGCCAGTCAGATAAGTAAAATGCATTTTGGGCACCTATTATTTTCAAAATCTTGTCTAACTTATGACTGTATAATTTCTATTCCAGGTAAAATAAATAACCTAGCCAAATAATCATCTAATCCAGAATTCAGGGAAATATTTTCTGTAAAGGACCAGATATATATATAGTTTAAATTTTGTTAGTCGCACACACTCATCTATATCTATATGTATTATATATTATAATTTATACATTTATTTTGTTGTTACAATGTTTTAAAGAATGTAAAACTCTTTTTTAGTGCAATGGTTAAAGGTTTGGGAGCCATATTTGGTCCACAGGCTATACTTTTCTGATTCCTGATCTTGTTAAATAAGCCTCAATATTTTGGGAGACCTACCTAATTTGTACAAGTTCTCCTTAATTTACAGTTTGGGTGGTTTTGTTCTAGGGAGAATTATTATTTTCCATAGCTGTAATTACACCCTGCTACTTTCTCAGTAATTTCTTAAATATTTTAGCAACCACATGATATGGTGAAAGAAAACAGAAAACAGAAAAACCCTTAGAGTCCTTACTCCAATAAATTTGGGAAAGCTAGCTACCATATCTCTACCTGTGAAGTGACAGGCTTCCTGTGGAAATTAAAGGAGGAAATTTAAATGGACACTGACACATGCTATGGACATTCATTAAACTTTAGTTCCCTTCCCAGCATCTGACATCGCTGTCCTCACCTACTGAGAATGGATCTTTGTAAAATCGGTGTTAATTGTTTCCTTTCCTTTTTGAGTGGGAATTACACTTTTCCATTAAACACTAATTCCTCAAAATCATCTCTGAGACGTTTGGGTGAATAATTCTTTTTTTTAAAGGGAAGGTGCAGGCAGGAATGAAGGCTAGCAGCGGGAGGCAGGCAGGAAGAGAGAGGAGGAACACTTCCCTTTATTTAGTGGTTCATCTTGGTTGTTTTCCCTGGCCCTGGGACACGAACCCATGTTTGCATACATGAGGACCTCGTCAGCTGAAGGAGGCTGACCAAATAGCTACTCCACAGGGCATACCAATAATTTTTTTTGTCATTTGGGATGTAAATTTTAGAAATTCACTAGAACTTACAGAGCTGTGGGTATATGAATTTATTTATTCTAGCTCCATAAAGTTATATATTTTGAATCTTGTACTTATTTATTGCATGTATTTTTTTCTACTTGTTTATGTCTATCAGATGGTCTTTTACTGAGATATAATTGACATCTAACATTATTTCAGGTGTGCAGCATGTGTTAATATTTGTATACTGTGTATATGATTGCCGCAATCACAGAAAGTCTGCTTAACCTTGTCATCACACATAGTCACACTTTTTTTTTGTGATAACTGCTTTCAAGATCTACTCTCAGCAGTTTTCAAACATAAGAGATGGTTTTATTTATTTATAGTCACCTTGCGGTAGACTATATTCCCCAAACATTTTTCAACTGGAAGTTTGTGCTTTTTGATGCCCTTCACCCATCTGATGTCCTTTTCTTGATAATCTGATCATCATTTCTCTTATGAAGTTTGATTTCTAATTTTCTTGAGCTTAATAAGCAGTAAGTCACATTTCAGAGTGGGCTATGGTAAGCAGGTAAGTAGACTCAAAATGAAAGCTTGGGGAACTTGCCTGACTCAATGTAATCAGTAATAAGTTAGTTCAGGGTTCGCCAGCATCTGTTTTGAGCAGAAAGAGACCTTTCTGCTTACTCTTGATTATAGGCTGGGAGATCCTTCGCTCCACAGTCTCTACACACAGCCTTCTCCTCACAAGGAGAACAAATGCAGACCTTCCTCCTTCTACAAGAGGCTAGATGACCCAGCCCTTGCCTGTTTCTATGAATCTGTCTCTTACTGTGCTGGTTTCTGCTTAATTGACCTTGTGACATTTACCTTTTCGTTATTGTTTGGACATTTCAACTTTGCACTTGCTGTCTTGTCTGTCTTGATACTCCTCACCCCCAGCTTTTCTTCACTGTTCTTTTTCTCTCAAGTTCTAATCACATACTTGAGACGTCTTCCTTGACCACCATCCCCTTTCTCCTCACTTAGTTTTTTTCGTCACGCCTGACTTATGTTATTTCAGAAACAAGGCGGCTGAGGTCCCTAAAAGTGTGTGTGACCAGCAGATGGCACTGAAAATGACCTGAAAGTACACCTGACAGATCACAGACTGACCACAACTGACCCTTCAACAACATGGGTGTTCCTCACAGTGGAAAATTTCCATGTAACTTTTTTTAAAAGGAAAGGTGTAGGCAGGAATAAAGGGGAACAGAAACAGACAGGAAGATGAGGAAGACAAAACATTTATTTATTTTTATTCATCCTGTTTCTTCCCCTAGTCCCAAATCTTGAATCTGGGTCCTTGGGATGTATGTGGACTACATCCAGTGGCCTTATCTGCTCTGTCACCAGGGCATGCCATCTGCATAACTTTGGACAACCCCAAACCTTACTATAGCCCTTCCTTGGGATCCAACAGAATATTGGTTTTGGGACCCGCCCACAAACCCCAGATATGGAAATTCTCAGGTTCTCAAAGTCCTTCTAGTTGGCCTCCATACTAGGATTCGACCAGTCAACTTGTGGGGGTTTTTGAATCTGTGAATGTGAAACCAATGGATATCAAGCGACACCTGCATTTATTGAAAAAAAAAAATCCAGATATAAGTGGGCACCACAGTTCGAACACTGAGTGCTTTATCCACTACGCTATCATAACAGGGCACATCTTTTCTTTGACTAAGAGAGAGAAAGGTTAAAATAAAAACAATTCCCTAGCTAGTGTCTCGTTTTATCTTGATTCTTTCATAATGAAGATGATTAAAACCAATGTTTGGAGGTAGAACCAAACCTACCTGTGGAATGAGTTGCAAATTCAACATCCTGGAGACAGCCATGGTTATTTCTGAGTAGCCAGCCCCTATGACAGCTTTAACCCTTGGCATCCAGCTGGAATAGTTGCACTTAAACTCTACGATTCCTTGGGAACTATTGAACTTAGAAAGGATCCTCAGAGCAGCTGCCATTGCCACTGTGACTTCTGTACAAGAGTCATAGATTTCGTACCCGAGTTGGACTCCAGACAGCAGTGTTGAGTTATTGATCACCTCAATGCTGTGTATCATGGCAAGAGTTTGAAGGAAAACTGGTATGTCAAAGCTGTTGAGAAAAAATTTTTTTAAATGAGAACCTATCACCTCTGTGGACATGATATCTGATTTTATTCACATCTCTGTTTTGTACTAGACATTTTCTGAATTAATGAAGCATATATCTTAAAGGGTCTAAACTTTATTTTTAAATCCTTTTTGATATAAACCTTTCTAAAACAGTTTCTCAAATGGAGTTGATGGAACAGGGTTTGGTCTTTTATCGATTAACTTGGTGATCATTTTGGATACTCCAGTTTTCAGGCAGTATGAAAATGGGTCGAAGTTCCTTTTTGTAGTGAGATGACAGCGTCCTAATGCTGTCTAACTACCTACTTTTTAGCAACTGTTAATTTTCCGATTCGAATCTGCTGTAGTTAGAGACCAGATTAATAAGACTTTTAAAATCTACATGTGATGTGGAATATAAAGAAACAAAGCAAACAAACAGATGAAACAAAACCCACCCTTGGACACTGACAACAGAACAGAGGTTACTAGTAGAAGAAGGTTGGGGCAGAGCAAGAGGTGGCCGACCCCATGGACAGTGGCGAAGGACTTTTAATAGTTTGGTGGTGGGCAGCGGTGTTGTCATATATTTGGCAAATGATGAACCCACACATATGAGTTTATATTATTTTGTGAATCAAAGTTGCCTTAATAAATGTCAAAAAAAACCCAAACAACCCTCCAAAACCTACATTAGATGAGGCTCTGGGTAAAAATCCAATAGCCTTCTTCCAGATAAAGTGCACTATTTTAGCTCTAAAACATTGCAATTTTTTTTTTTCAGAGAACTGATTTCTTTATTTGTGATAATTCCAGAGCACTGAGTTGTTTATTAAATGCTGTTTATCTTAGCCATCACATTAAACAAAAGGTAACAAACAGTGCCTAGTAAAGAGTAAGGTTTTCAAAATGCATAAAAGAGGATATTACTGTTCAGTTTTTGATATTCTAGTTTTCTTTTAGTCATTGGAATCAATGAACTAGAGCTATTTTAATATTATTTGTTGTGGAATATCTGACAGTGAAATTTAACAAATAGCATTATGTTTTTAACTTAAAGAGAGAATAGAAAAGTACTGAATTGTCTGACTATTAAAATGGATGTTTTCAGAGTCTCCTGCATCAGCTCTGATCCTCTTTGGTGTATTTATCTCATAAGCCCTAGTGGCCAACACAGGACCTAGGTGATATTGTTAATAAGTAATGCAGTTAACACAAAGTTGTTAAATATCGAATCAACAGAATTTCTCTTAAAGAATGACAATAAAGTGAAAAGATGTTAAATTTGGTGATTTTTTTTTTCCAGAATACATTTGCATATCAGATCAAAGGATTCTTAGTGTTTTCCATCCTTGATTAGTGGCCTACCATATGAACCCAAATCAGCAGTCATTCTTTGGATATCAACTTATTGCTCTGAACATCTTCATGAGTTATTTTGGGATCTTCTTGACAATGAACCATTTGGGGGACAACAGCTCACAGTCCCCAGCTTTGGGGGAGAATGTCATGAAGGAACCTCTGTGTGATGTGGAATCTATCCCATTTTCTCTAAAAGCAGTCTTAGAGGGCTAGGTAAATACTTTTTTAAAGAAAAAGAGGGAGGAGAAAAAAGGAAATTAAATGGACACACAAGGATATGAAGACAGAAATCAGGATTATAGAGGCAGAATGTTTAGCATAGGCATCGCATCCCTGGCTCTGGTAGCAGCAGCTACTGCTGCCCACATTCTTTGGTTATCCTGGTTACAAAGGAGAACACCGGAAGCTGAAATCAACAAATGTAAATGATTTGCTTAAGTACACAAAGCTATTTTGTCTCCAAATTGAAATTAGCATTCAATATGCTGTTCTCCTTAAAGAAAGTCCATTTGCACATCCTCCACCCAGCTTCCTTTTTTTGTTACATTGTGACTGATGGCTTTCTATAGTCAAACTCTGACAATGTGACATGTTCATCTAGCTAAAAGGAACACTACACTGAGGCGGAGTCTA
The DNA here is from genome assembly GCA_004363575.1 of Solenodon paradoxus. NCBI lineage: Eukaryota > Metazoa > Chordata > Mammalia > Eulipotyphla > Solenodontidae > Solenodon > Solenodon paradoxus. The sequence continues at coordinate 141,323 of RJWH01002258.1, read as the reverse complement.
AATTTATCATGAAAGAATTTGATTATTTCAAGAAGGAAATAACAGAGTATTAACAAAAACGTTAGTGGAGAGAAAAAATTAAATATGTCTCTTAAAGAAATAATAGATTTATTTTAAAACAAACTGCCATGCTAGATGGCAGAAATCTAAATTGTTCTGAATACTTGTGGCAGACAGGCTAACCTGTCTCACTGGCTTTCTCAAGTGACTTCAGAGATTCTTTTTTGGGGGCAAAACCCCAGTAGATGCATGAATGAAAAGCACTCAGTTCTTCTGTACCTGGAGGGTGGTGACACACCTAGGGCTGATATAGCTCTCTTTCAAGGAAGTGCTGAAAGACTATGTACAATTTAAAAATATGAGTTCGAATTTTATTAAAACAAATCAGGTGTTATTATAGGCAAACATTTATCGACCCTAGTTCACTGTAGCTGTCTTCTTTGAGAATAGTTAGATTTCTTGACTCACCCAACACACTTCTGGATTTCTGGTCGTCTGGGACAGTCTTCTGAGAGTAACATTTTTTCATGAATGGCAAACAAGCCTCCAATCATGATATGTCCTGGAGAAGACGCAGACAAAAAGCCGTCAGGGGTCTGGCAAGGCTGGGAAGTAGCAAGAAAAATCACAAAGCAAGTAATCAGTACTATCAATAATGCCATGTCTCTGTCTCATTTGCTCACTTCCAGTGCGTTTTAGGAATCATTAAGCTCAGAGAGTACCAACTACGTGATCCCTATTTTACCTGTAAACAGCATGCCAGGTATGGGGCAAGGGCTAGAAACACTCAGTATTCAGAAACCTGATGACAGTCTAAACAGTTCTTCACCAATAAGAACACAAATTAGTATCTTAACATACCCGCTGGAAACGTGTGGGCAGCAAGAGTGCTAGGTGGAACCTGATAGGAATAGGAAACACTGGTCTCCCTGAGAGGTCAAGGGCTTTGAATCATGAATACATTTCTTCTGAAGCAGAATGTAGAATTTTAGGAGGACGCTCTATGGAAGGCTCCTCCTTTAGAAATGTGTAGTTCCGCATTTCCAAAGTACACATTCAGAACAAAAAAGTTTCCATGTAGTTAATAAACTGTTTAGGAAATAAAGCACAAGTGCCATATACTGGGTGTTAGATTCCTCTGACGATTTGGGGGTTCAGTTCAGAAGCGTGGAAAGGAGTGACCCAGAAAAACGCTCCAAATATCCAAAAGATTTTAGTTTGGAATTCAAAGCAGACTGGCTCAGAAAAGGAGTAAGTTAGAGCTGGAGGGAAAAGACTCTTGGCTATTTATATGGGGTGGGAGTAGTTGCTCATGGGATGGCACCGCTGCAATTCACTGAGATTCTAGAGGCAAAAAGTCGCTTTAGAAATGCATTAAGATGTTAATACAGTCAAAACAATGAGGATTGTTATCAGAAGAGATTGGGAAGCCTGCCTAGCCTAGAGGAAACAGAGACAAAAGGTCAATGGAGAGTCCCTCCAAATCACACACACAATATGGAGTCACCCAAGCCTTTTTGGGAGACGTTGTCCTATCACTGGGTGACTTAAACACTCTACTGGAAGCTAACAAGTGCAAGATCTTGGAGGTTTGGAGGTAGCAGATTCATTGTCTAGTGAGATCCCGCTTCCTCCAATGACTGACTTTTCACTCTAAAGCCCACTTGATGGCGAGGAGGAAATAAGCCTCCACTAAACAACGAGGAGGAACTAAGCCTTTACTGAACAATATATCTCAATAGCCCACTCATGCCCCAAGCTATAAATAACTTCTACTTATTGCAACCATTAACAGACCTGCTTATCACACAATGAACAGAAACCAGTAACAGAAATATTCCAGATACCCACCTCTGCCTTATTCTAGCCTACCCTGGAAACCCTGCCTGTAAAATCTGTACCTCACACCTGTCCAAGGTGCCAGTCTTTGGAAATCATTCCACTGGTACCCACTGGTGTTAAAAATCCTTTCAACTTTGCTGTTGCTTTCCACTGGCGGAAACTGTTTGCTGTAACAATGGAAGGGCATGGCAATATTCTCAACCCCACTTTGATAAGGGCACTAATCCCATTCAGAGGACTCTGTGACTCCCACTGATTCCACCTTCTAATACCATCATTTGGGGGCAGGGAGGGAAGAGCTAGATTTCAATATAGGAATTTGGGGAGAACACAAACATTCAGATCATAGCAACTTCCTCTGCTGCCTTCCCAAGTAATTTCCATAAAGACACCATCACCCTACTTGAACAGGTGTAATAGGGCTGTAGAATCAAGAATCAAGGTGCCTTTGGTTTTCTATTGTTAATAATTTGTAGCACTGAAGACTCCCCCAGTATAAAATTGCCCTGAAAACTGGATCAGGCTTGAAATGGCACTTTGGTCCCTTAGGAGGCACCTCACACAGCATCTGCACTCAAGAAGACTTTTAGGCCAGTGAGGTTGGACACCCGTATTTTGTGGAACTTGAGTTTTCCCTCCTATGACCGTAGTTTCCATTTTCCTTCTCCAGCTCCACACTTCTCTTCTCGACTTCATTACATTTTATATTAAAGACACCACGATGTTGTTTTCAGTGCTATTTCTATTTGCAATAAGATTCTGAAAACATAACCATTTTCAATGTTAAAAGGATCATTACTTTAGAGGAGAAGGAAGTACTTGTATTTATTTTTGTATTTTGGGTGTTTCTCCTGACCCTGGTCTGAAACCCAGGTTCTTGGGCTTTACATGGTCAATTCTCTGGCTGCAGGCTTAGTGCCTGAGCCACAGGGCTGCACCTAATAGTCACTTTAAACAATAGAATTTCAATGATCTGCAAGAGGAGTCAAGGGAGGTAGAAATTCGCCTCCTTGGCTATGTGTGGTTTCTACCGGCAACTCTTACCAGTTATGCACAGCTGCAGAGTAGAGAGAAAGCTTACGTGTTCTTGGACATAGCCACAGCCTCCATAGTACCGTGGGAAACTCCTGGCAGACTGAATTTACACTGGGGTCATAATTTAGCCACAGCCTGTTTGATGGTCTGGTTCATGCGCTCTACCTTTCCTGAACTCTGGGGTCGATAGGCGGTGTGTAAGTTCCACTGGATGTCTAGAGCCTTGCCTACCTATTGCAGTACTTCTGCTACAAAGGCTGGGTCACCGTCCAATCCTATACTTAATGGCATTCCGTATTGTGGGATGATGTCTTTCAGCAGTGCCTTGGTCACCTGTCTGGCCTTCTCTGTACGGGTGGGGTGTGCTTCGATTCAGTCTGAGAAGGTGCAGACAAACACTAAGAGATATTTATTTCTTAAGCTTGGTCCTACTCAGTAAAGTCTACCTCTAACTCTTCAAAGGGTATCTGGCCACAGTGCTGAATTCCTGCTGGCCCAACAGGACCCTGTCTGGCATTGTTCTGTGCAAAAAGGAGGCAGGGCTGTGTCACCGAGGCACAGAGGGACGACAGATGATATTTACTTTCTGTTGTCCCTTGCAGTGTATGACTGCTATTTGCTGGGTTCCCAAAAGACCTCTAGTAGTTTGAGGATTTATTCTTGATTTCTGATTCCTTTTCCTCCTGCTCTTAAAAGTCCTCTTTCCATATATATATATAGTCCCATGTGCATGCAGAGTGGCAAAGGCATAGCGTGAGTGGGTGCAGATGTTGACACATTTGTCTTTGCTGAGTTCTAATGCCCTGACTAGGGCCCATAGTTCTGCTCTCTGAGCTAACCATCCCTCAGGCAAAGCTTGTCTCTAGTCTCATAGTCTGATACAACTGCACACCCAGTGTCTTTTGCCTTCATCTATGAAACTACTACCATCTGTATAAAGAATGAGATCAGGGTTTTGCAGGGGCTTGTCTGTCAGGTCTGGTCGGCTAGAATAGACTTCATCAAGGACCTCTAGGCTGTCATGCTCTGGGGTCTCCATGGCAACAGGCAAGAAGGTGGCAGGGTTTAAGATTTTTACTGCTTCCACTCGCATCCATGGGTTTTTGCATAGATGCCCTTGGTACAGGGCCATTCGGGCATGAGTTAATCAGTGCTGTCCCTTGACATCCATAAGCCTGATGACAGTATGGGGCATCTTACCATTTAGGTTTTGTCCCAGTGTCAGTTTGTCTGCCTCTTTAATTAGCGGCGTAGAGGCTGCAAGAGCTTTAAGGCGAGGTGGCCAGCCTGCTGCAACTGGGTCAATCTGCTTTGACAGGTAAGCTATCGGTTTCTGCCAGGGCCCAAATTCTTGAGTCAGTACTCCTGAGCTGCCTGTTGTTCTCATGTACAAACAGGTTGACGTTCCATGCCACATCTGGGAGTCCCAAGGCTGGTGCCTCAGAGAGTTTTGTCTTTATAGCTGTGAACACTTTTTCTTGTTCAGGTCCCCAAACAAGGAGTTACTTCTCCCCTCCTTTGAGGGCATCATGTAGGGACTTTGCCAGCTCTGAAAGCCCTGGGATCCATATGCAAAAGAATCCTGCTGCTCCTAGAAACTCTCAGATCTGTCGCTGAGTAGTGGGAACTAGGATGGCACATGCTGTCTGCTTTCTCTCAGCCTCCAACCCCCATTTCCCTTGGGTGATTCAGAAACCTAGGTACTTGACTTCTTTCAAACATATGTGAGTCTTTTTCTTTGAGACCAGTCATTAGCTGCAGTAGGGTCCTTGTTCCTTCCCAGCACTGAGCTCAAGCGGGGATAGTTAATAAGAGGTCGTCTACATATTGGAGTTAGGGGGGCTACCTTGTGAGCAATTACTGAGCATTCAGCCCCTGTATGGACCATAAAGTCACAGTATGGTCCCCAATTTTCACTTTAACCATGGACTTGAGGGGCCTAGCTGGAAAGAGCCTGGTCTGTCCCTGCCGGTGCCATCAGGTCTGCTTCAGGTGGCTCGGGCTGGTAGCGGCTAGGCAGGCTGGAAGAATCCTGTTTTCCTCTCTGGAAGTTTTGACATTTGTTTTTCCAGTGCCCCATTTTCTTGTAGTATGCACACTGGTCCCAACCTAATAATGGAGCCTTCATCCCCAGTCCTCTTGCCCCTGTCTTGTAACCTCCCCTTTCCACGGCAGGAGTGGGGTGTCCTAAGGCAGCTGCTAGAAGGTATACTTTTTTCCTCAGGTGCTTGCCAGCCTCCTTCGTCAGTGCTCAGTCCTGATTAATGAAGACCTTATTTGCTATTTCCAGAAGTTCAGAGACATTCTTGCCTGCAAAGCTCTCCAGTTTCTGAAGTTTCCTTCTTACATCAGACTGAACCTGGCCAACAAAGGCAGCATTAACTATTCTTTGATTCTCTGGGGCCTCAGGTTCAAAGGGGGAGTATAGACCCTAAAAGCCTCACAAAGTCTCTCATAAAAGTCTGCTGGACTTTCCTCTGGTTCCTGGAGGACCTCTGAGGTCTTAGCCATGTTAGTGGGCTTCTTAGCTCCTGTCCAGACTCCCTGAAGGAAGGCCTGGTGATATCTCTCCAACTCACTTCTCCCGTCCTCAGTGTTAGGGTCCCATGGAGGTGGGAAGGGCTTCTTTTACCCAATTTTCTGTGTTTAGGGTGCCTGCTGGAGCCTGACTCTGAAGTCGCTTCCTATCCTCTGTCATAATTCTCACTCACTCCTGCACTGACTTTCTAAAAGATGAATGGCCTCTGCTTCTTCTAAGGCATCTGTTTCCTTTCCTGGCTGATTAAAACCTTACATTGTCTTTGACCGTTACCACAGAGCCAGACTCATGGAGGCTTAACTTGGACAGTATCTAACCACTGTAAATCCCTTCTTAAAGTTTTTTTTAAACGTACATTCTAAAACAGTGCATTTAGAAGAACTGCTTCCCATGACTGTGGACAATAGGTCCCTCCCAGTGAACAGAGGCACAAGACAGACACAGGGAAACTTTCACTTTGTCCTTCTGGCTGCTCCCCTCGTGGGAATATAGATGCCTCTTAGCTTCGAGGGTGCGTCAGTATAAACCCTGACCTGAATCAACACTCCAGGGAGGAAGTGAATTTCTTCAGTTCCCCAAGTGCCCTTAAGCCGTATGAGGCCACCATGTAACTGCAGACTGGGACTCAAACAGACTCCGTGGCTTTCGCCATGCAGCACAAATATTCATTCTCACATTCACACACCAGTCAGTCCAAGTTTGACTTCCACCCAGGAAAGTCCCTCTTCTCAGAGGCAACAGGGTTTCCTAATGGGTGAGCAAGCCCTTCTTGCACCATGAATGGCGGGCCCAAAGTTGGACTGAGTCCCCGAAGACACTTACCAGTCAGACATTTGGTCCCGAAAGGCTTTTGTCTCCTTTATTGAGTCCACCAGGGCACAAAAGGACATCCATCACACCAGGCCTGACACCGACTGGGATCAAGAAAATACCTGGTGACGCCATCCCTCCACCTCGGGTCTGGCGGGGAGGACTCACCTATGGCCCCCATCAGCGGTGGCAACAAAGGACCAGCACAGCTGATGGTCTTCCCAGCCAATGCACCAAATGTCATGGCAGAGCCTCCAGATGGTGAGAAGACTGACAACTGGCACTCAGGTAGAGAAAAGCACTTTATTGTACCGGTACTGTCTCAGGGATATTGTTCCCCAAAGCTGAGTAACAGGAGGTTTAGGGGAGCTCCTTTTATACTCTGAGGTAGAAATTCAGCTCCTAGGCTATGTGTGGTTTCTACTGGCAACTCTTACCAGTTATGCACACCTGCAGGAGGGAGATGCTTGCACAGCCTCTGCAATACTGTGGGAAATTCCTGGCAGACTCACTTTCATATTAGGCTCAGGGAGAAGGTCTTCTACCACACTACTTACAGAAGCAACTTCAAATTTATTTATGACCCCCTCTCAATATAGTTAATTTACTTCAAATTCCCACCCTATGGCAGGGTTGGTTGGGGTGGCAGAGCCCAGTAATTGCATAACGCTTAAGTTTTTATTACCAGAGCTTCAACTCCTCTCCCCAACACCGTGTTTATAATAAACCTCCTGCTACTAATTGTGCCTGTCCTGCTAGCCATGGCATTTCTGACACTAGTTGAACAAAAGGTGTTACGATTCATGCAATTATGAAAAGCACCTAACATTGTTGGCCCATGTGGACTATTACAACCAATTGCTGATGCAGTAAAACTATTTATTAAAAAACCACTACGATCATCAACTTCATCAGCATCCGTATTTATCCACAGCACCCGTCTTAGCATTGACCCTAGCACTAACAGTATGAATATCACCAGCCATACCTCACCCACTAATCAGCATAAATCTAGGAATACTGTTTATACTTGCCATATCAAGCGTAGCTGTCTACTGTATCTTATGATTAGGTTGAGCATCAAACTCCAAATATGCACTGGTTGGTGCCCTACAGGCTGCAGCACAATTTCCGATGAAGTCACCTAGCAATCATTCTCCTATCACTATTACTAATAAACGGCTCATTCTCAATAACAGCCCTCATCACCCCTCAAGAATCCACTGACTTATCCTAGCCTCATAACCACTAGCTATAACATAATTCATTTCCACTCTCTCAGAAGCCACCTGGGCCCCCTTCAATCTCACAGAGGGGGAATCAGAATTAGTTTCTGGTTTCAATGTAGATTTTGCAGTAGGACCTTTCACCCTATTCTTTCTAGCTGAATATGCTAACATTATTATAATAAATATGCTGACAGCAATCCTATTTTTAGGCACGTTTCATAATCCCAACATACCAGAAATATTCACCACTAAGTTAATATTAGAAACATTAATGCTCACTATACTTTCTATGAATCTGAGCATCCTACCCCCTATTCCGATACGACCAATTAATATACTTGCCATGAAAACACTTTCTACACTAACCCTAGTCATTTACATATGACATGTATTCTTCCCCAGCTTCCTAGCAAGTATTCCCCCTCAAACATAAGAAATATGTCAAAATATGACAAAAGAGTTACTTTGATAGAGTAAATAATAGAGGTTAAAGTCCTCTTATTCTAGAATTATAGCAACGGACCTACACCTGAGAATTCAAAAATCTCCATGCTACCATATTTATACTACATCTTAAGTAAGGTCAGCTAATTAAGCTATCAGGTCCCGAAAATATTGGCTTATACCCTTCCCCTACTAATCAACCCCCTCATTATAGTTATTCTCCTAATGACTGTCTTTATGGGTGCTTCAACTGTAATAACAAGCTCACACTGTCTATTAGTTTGAATTGGATTTGAAATACATATATTAGCCATCATTCCAATCATAATAAAAAACCATTCCCCCCAATCAACTGAAGCATCCACTAAATATTTCCTAACACAGGACAACACCTCAATAATTCTAATATTAGCAATTATCCTAAATCTCATATATTCAGGACACTGAACTGTTACCAAAATACATAATCCATTATCATCACTGATAATAACAGTCACCCTAACAATGAAACTAGGCTTAGCCCCTTTTCACTTCTGAGTCCCTGAAGTAACACAAGAAATCCCACTGGCCTCAGGCATACTCTTATAACACGACAAAAACTAGCCCCACTATCAATTCTCCTCCAAACCTACCTAACAGTATATCTCATCATAACCACAACCATATTTATACTCCTCATAACCCACTTAACCACCACTCACACTGTCCCACCATGAAACAAAAACCCAATAATCACAATCCTTATCATCACTCTACTATTATCACTAGGAGGCCTGCTCATACTAACAGGTTTTATACTAAGATGAATAATTATTCAATAATTAACAAAAAGTGAAAACATTATTTTATCAACATTCATTGCCATTGCCACACTATTAAACCTCTATTTCTACATACGTCTAACATGTTCCACAGCATTGCTTTCCCATCCACACATAACATAAAAACAAAATAACAATCTGAAAATATAAAGAAATTCACCATACTACCAACACTCTTCATCTTATCCACACTAAAACTCCCAATACACCAATCATCTCAACACTATTCTAGGAATTTAGGTAAATCAGACCAAGAGCCTTCAAAGCCCTAAGCAGTAGCATTTACTTAATTCCTGTAAATAAGGATTGCAAGACTCTATCCTACATCAATTGAATGAAAATCAAACACTTTAATTAAGCTAAATACTTACTAGATTGGTGAGCTATCCCACCAAACTTCAGTTAACAGTTAAATACCCTGCACAACTGGCTTCAATCTACTTCTCCCACCTCAAAAAAAAAAAAAAAAGGTGAAGAAGCTGCTTCTTCAAATTTGCAATTCAATGTGGTATTCGTCACAGGGCTTGACAAAGAAAGACTATTACTCTCTGTCTTTAGATTTATAGTCTAATGCTTCTGTCTCAGCCATTTTACCCATGTTCTTGAACCGATGGTTATTTTCCACCAACCACAAAGATATCGGTACACTATAGCTACTCTTAGGTGCCTGAGCCAGAATGGTGGGGACTGCCCTAAGTATTCTAATCCCAGCTGAACTAGGCCAACCTGGGGTCCTAACAGGTGATTATCAGATTTATAGCATTGTACTGACAGCCCAGGCCTTTGTCATAATTTTCTTCGTAGTTACACCCACTATGCTAGGGAGTTTCGGAAACTGACTAGTTCCTCTAATGATTGGAGCCCCCGACAGCATTCCCCCATTTGAATAATATAAGCTTCTGACTTCTTCCCCGCTCCTTCCTCTTGTTTATAGCTTCCTCAACCATAGGAGCAGGTGCTGGCACAGTCTGAGCCATGTAACCTCTGCTAACAGGCAACCTAGCTCACACTGGGGCTTCAGTAGACCTAGTTATTTTCTCACTCCACTTGCAAGAGTATCATCAATTCTAGGGGCAATTAACTTTATCACCACTGTTATTAAAATAAAACCCCCAGCAATATCTCATTACCAGACCGCTTTATGCATCTGATCTATCCTAATTACAGCTGTACTACTCCTACTATCACTGCCTGTCCTAGCAGCAGGCATTACTCTACCACTAACAGACCAAAATCTCAACAGCACATTCTTTGACCCAGCCAGGGGAGGACACCCCATTCTATTCCAACACCTGTTTTGATTCCTTGGTCACCCCAAGGTTTATTTTCTTGTTCTACCAGGCTTTGGACTAATTTCTCACATCGTAACCTATTATTCTGGTAAAAAAGAACTGTGGTTATATGGGTATGGTGTGGGCCATGATGTTAATTGGGTTCCTTTGTTTTATCATCTGAGCTCACCATATATTTCCAGTAGGCCTAGATGTAGATATACACGCATACTTCACTTTAGTCACAATAATCATTGCAATCCCAACTGGGGTTAAAGTATTTAGCTGACTAGCCACACTTCAGGGAGAAAATATCAAATGATCCCCTGCCATACTCTGAGCACTAGGTCTTATTTTCTTACTTACAGTAGGTGGGTTCACAGGTATTGTATTAGCCAACTCATCTCTGGACATCGTATTACATCATACCTACTATGTAGTAGCCACTTCCACTACGTCCTATCAACAGGAGCAGTATTTGCTATCATAGCGGGTTTCATTCACTGATTCCCCTTATTTTCAGGATACACCTTAAACGACACCTAAGCTAAGATTTATTTCACAGTTATATTTATAGGAGTAAATTTAACATTCTTTCCTTAGCACTTCCTAGGCCTTTCTGGCACACCACGGAAATTCTCTGACTATCCTAATGCCTATACAATATGAAATACCATATCCTTCACAGGCTCTTTTACTTCCCTAACTGCAGTCATACTAATCATTTTTAGAATTTGAGAGGGCTTCACCTCTAAGTGAGAGGTATGCATAGCAGAACTTAACCTCTACTAATCTAGAGTGACTCTATGTTTGTCCCTCACCATATCACACATTTAAAGAACCTACATATATTAACCTAAAATATCAAGAAAGGAAGGAATTGGACCGCATTAAATTGGTTTCAAGTCAACTGTATAACCATTATATCTTTCTCAATATTAGAGGAATCAGTAAGACATTACATAATCTTGTCGAGATTAAATTATAGGTGAAACCCCTGTGTATCTCTCATGGTATATCCCTTCCAACCAGGCATTTACAAACTGTGCCACTCCACCCTCTCCTTCCTCAATAAACACCCCGTGTACAACAGACTTCGGTGATGAGTTTTTTCATTCTTATCTAAGTCGTTGTGTTGGGTTCAAAATTAAAGAAGGAAAATCTGTAGCACTCAAGGAACTTTAAAATCTGAATATTGGTGAAGAGCACTCACAAGTTCAAAGCAGTAAATCCAGCTTCACATTGGTTTTCTTCAGTTTGTAATAACAGAATGAAGATTTGTTTGGGGAATCAGTGACACCTGCTTCCCTATTTATCCTTTGCTCTCCACTTCTACTGAGGTAGAGTGGGCACCTGGCTGATTATAGACCCAACAGACTAGACTGGTTATTTGTTTTCAATATCTCCATCAGGTTCACAGTTGAAGTAGTGAGTGTGACATGTGTGTGTTTTAAGTATAAATAATATTTTACATGTAAAACATATGCAGCTCTTAGGTTCAATTCAGTAGCAAGGAAAAGGTCAAAGTAAGTGATAAGTAGTCAGACAACAAACTCAAACTCTGTCCTATCAACAAGTTACCACTAAAAAGACTGCAAGCTTGCTTAGAAATAAGAATAGGAATATTTGCCTTTATAAGATTCACGTCAACATAAGCTATATTCAGAGGTTGGCGACTCTGAGTGGAAATTTGGACATTATGTAAGAGATCGGGTTTTCTCTCTTGGAACATAAGGTTTGAAAAATGTCAACTATTATCTTTTTTGCAACAACTATGAGAAGGTTTTGAGTAGTAGAATGATATATTCTGATTTATATTTTTAAAGGGTCATTTTATCTCTGTTGAGAATAGATTGGAGATAATTTGGTAATTGTTGCAATAATCCAGACAAGATGAAGCTGGCTCTGATAAGTTTGCTAGCAGCAGAGAGTGCAAAAAGTAGTCAGATTTTGGACCGATATTTTTTTAAAGTAGAAAAAAAAAAAACTAGAGTCAACAGGATTTGCTGACATAATTACTTAGAAAAATTGCTACCCTTAAATTTCCTATTTTTTTTTTCTCAGTTTCTAGCCACTTATATACTAAAGATACTGGGACAGAGTCAGGAAGTTAAATAACTTGATTACAGAGTCTGTAATTTAAAGAGAATTTCAAGAAAGCTATACAGTATTTCTCAATATTTTGTTCTTTTCTTATATTTATCCTAGGATAGCCTGATAAAATGGGATAAAAGATAAAACATAAACTGTTTACCTTTCTTTTACTAAGTATGTAGCAAGTATTTTTAATGAAGTGTGGCTGAAACATTTAATTTGAACTTCATAGTTCTGTCTTTGTGTTTACCAAATAATAACAGAATATGCCCATTTTGGAAAATGCAAAGATCAAAGAGTTTTCTACATTGGTCTTCAAAGACAGAAAAGGGAAAATTAGAAAAGGATAATAGTTGACATTTTTCAACTTTCAAACTCTTATTACCTCTTAAGTATATTTTCCAATTTCACTTTCATGATTAGTTTAAAACCACTATAATTTGCTCTAGTAAACAAAAGATGATGAAAGCATTTTCTTGTGATTATAAGGTAAACAAGAAACTTCACTTAAGAAAAAGATCTTTCAGGAGATTCCAGAAAAACATAACATTACTGGGTTACAATTTCAGTGAATGATAAAGTGCTAGCTAAAGAGAGTCATCAGATCAAAACCTAGTTTAGGTGTTAGGAAAGTCTGAGAGAGAATTTACGTGAGCTGCTAGAGCAAGAGGAAAAGAATTAAATCTCTAGATCTGTGTTTCCCAAATTCCTTTAAGACGTCAATAGTTGTCCTTTGATAAAAGAATTTTAAAAATCTAAATAAAATAGATAACCCTGGGTTAAACTAAGTCAGATTGCTCACACTCTGGTCTCTCATTTCTCAGTCTTTATTCAGCCTGGAAACAGAGAATCAGATTGAGATATCTTTTATGAAATGCGTATTCTAAGTGTTTTGCCCTCTAAAATTTTTTCTTATTGATTTACAGGGGTTCTTTATACATTTTGCTAGACATGAGAATTTTCTAGCACTCTATATCTTGTCTTCTCAAACCTCTCTCCATTATAATTCCCCAAAGTATCAGGGAAAAGCAGTGTCTCCTTTAGATCAGAATGACTAATCTAATAAGAGGACTTCATGCTAAATCAGGAAAACATTGCTCTTTTCTTGCTAACCCCACATGTCCCATAAATGCCAAGAAAATCTCACAATAAGAGGGAGGCTGTATTTTTGCTGTAGTTCTGGCACTGGATGAGATATTTGTTAGTTTTACTTAATCTTTATATTTTGTAGTCAGAATTGACTCCTAGGACAAATTAGAGGCCACCAATTAGATACCTTGAACTGAGGTGTGACCAACAATGCACATGTTTAAACTTGTTTCTCTTTCAAAAATCAGTAAGTTAATTTTGATAACTTATTGGGTAAATGAGAATCAAATAGGGCTGAATTAAAATTAAATCTCCCCTGAATGCTAATTCAGTATGGAGTTTCCTCAAAAAAACAAAACAAAACACCAGTCTACCATTTGATCCAGACATATACCCAGAGAACACAAAATCTATAATCAGGAAAAAATATCTGCTCCCCTATGTTCATAGCAGCACAGTTCATAATAGCCAAGACCTGGAAACGGCCTAACTGTTCATCAACAGATGATTGAATAAAGAAGCCGTGGGGTATATGCTCAATGGAATTCTATGCAACCACAAAAAATGATGAAATTGTGCCCTTTGCAACAACCTGAATGGAGCTGGAGGAAATCATATTAAGCAGAATAAATCAGAAAGAAAAAAAGAAGTACAGGATGGTTTCACTCATGCATGGAATGTAAAGAAAAAAAACAAAGAAACAGAAAAATCACAACGAAATTCATAGAACACGAGACGGCGATGGAGTGGTGGAGAGAGGCAATAGGCGGTGGCAGAGGACACTAGAACTCAGGTGGCTGGTGCAATGTGAAATAGTCACAGACTGAAATACAGTTTCGATACTCTAAAATGTATATAGCATTGTAAGTAAAGGAAATTGCAAAATTATTTTTTAAAAAAATTGTCTCCACGACTTAGTAGTCAAGTAAACCTAATTTCTCAGTTGCCTTATCTGTAAAATAAGATCAGCAGTATTGATCTGCGAGGACTGCTATGAGGATTAAATAAAGCAAGTATGGAAAGCATCTTATTTGGCGCCTGGCACCATTATTTGGTTGGTAGTTATTATTAATAAAAGGGAAATAAGTAGTCAGCCTAGTATTTTCCGTATGTGGATAAAACACAGGCATTTATGTATAATTTATTTTGTATTTCATTCTCAAAGCATTAAGTCCAAAACTGAGATGAGACACTGAGTTAAAGGACCCTGCGCAGTGAGCTCCCTCCTCCGGGAGCTCCAGAGCTCACATTCTAGGTGGAACTCAGCAATTTCCGCAGTTGTTTTGAAACCTTATAAAAGCTATTTATAATTTTAAAAAATATTTTCACAAAAGATTTTATGTACTATAGCAGAGAAGATGTTTATTCACAGATCTGTTTTTTAGTTTTTTAATCAGAAGTAAAGATTGTGACAACCTAGAAAAAATGTAGTTCAACATCCCCACCTACTGGCTCCTCTAAGCAATGATACTATTTAATTAACTGAAAGAACTGAAAATTCTTAATTTTTAAGATATAAAGTAGTAGTAATAATGAGTCCTTACTAGGTGTTAGAGACCTTTCCAAGAACTGAGTAATAAGTTAGTGACAAAATAATAAGCTAACATTTGGACTGAGTGAGTATAACCCTAGGAAGAAATTATTTCCAGCATCATCATTGGGCAAGAGAACATATCACTGACTCAAAACAAAATCTTAGGTTCAGATGATCTTATGTTTAAAGGAGTGCAATTATCTCCAAAATGACCTCCCTGACTCCAATCCCCGTCCCCTCCATTCTATCTTCTTGGTATTAATTATCTCTTGGTGATTATAAACGAAGAAAAGAATATATTTTCTGAATATATGTTTAAAAAAAGATTTTAAAATTTATAGTAGAGATAGTAGTCTTAAAAACCAAGACTTATAACTGATGGATTTGGGTTTCTGAAAGAAAAGTAAATAAAGATAAAACCAGGAAGGCAATAGAACATGAAGTTTTGCTTTATAAAGTTGGCTTGAAATAATATGTAATGAAAGCAGAGCAGATTTCCCAGCCTGGTTAGACAAAGATCTTACAGGTTGTAGCAAATAGGAGACTGGGAAAGAATGTGATCCAGTCATTGAGATCCTGGACATACCCTGGACCTGAGCCAGGGGAAGACACACTTACGACTTTGGGAGGAGGGAGTGTGTTTTACAAGTCGGAGGAAATAAGCAATTTGTGATTAGGGAATGGCCAGTAGAGCTTACCACAAAAATTTTTTTTATATTCTTCCAAATGAGAGTTGAAAATTTGAATTTTGGCTTACTCTGTTCCTTTTTTTTTGACTTACACAGTATCACAGAAGTAACACTATCTCAATTTCTAGGCCCAAATCTTTAAAAATGGGCAGCTTCCACTTTTCTAATTCTTGGACCATTCCGGAAGACCTGAGTCTCCATCTCCAAATGCAACTATGATGAGATTGCCATGATGGGAAAGCCATGTATGGGTAACCCATTTGACAGTCTCAACCCAACATTCCCCAAAACTGAAGGTGTGAATGAAGTTGTGATAGACTCTTCAGAGCAGCCTGTCCACCAGCAAAATACTGCTAAATGACCCCAGCTGATGTCACAGGGAGCAGAAGAATTGACCAGTTGAGCCTTGCCTGAATTTTTGTTTCATGAAATCAAGACCGGAAATAAAATGGTGGTTGTTTTATAACACTGTATTTTGAGGGTAAACTGCTAGTCAGTAATAGGTAACCAGAATATTCCCCTCAGTTTATTCTCAGCACAGTAACCAGAGTGACTCTCTTTTGCCCAAAACTCCTTGATGGGTAAATCCCAAAGTTCTTACAGTGACTTTCAAGGCTTTGTATGTTCCAGACTCTATTACGTCTCTAATGTCATTACTGCCACTATCCCCCTTACTCACTCACCTCCTGCCACATTGGCGTTCTCTCCTGGAAAAAAACTCACCATATTCCTGTTAATGGCTCTAACAGTTTTCTGTTCTAGGATTTTGTCCCTTGGCTAATTCCATCATCTTCCTTTAGTATTTGCTCAAATGTCCAAGCATGAAGGTCTCTATGAATCCTATCATGATTCTTCCCTCCTCTTCTCCCAGCACTCTTGATCCCATATATCCTGTGCTTTTCCCCATACTTATGCCTTTTCAAGTTATGATATAATTTATCTATTCAAATGTTATTAAATTGTCCTTCTTCTTGACTAGAATACAAACTCCTCAAGCACAAGATCTTTTTTGTTTTGTTTTGTTCACTATTGAAGTCCAAGTGCTTAGTACATCTGAAGTACTCAATTAAATGTATTACATATTTGGAAGAATGGATTTACCTTGAACTAATATGTTTATTATATCTACTCTGGAACAGATATGGGGACACAAGAAATTAGTTTCATTTTAGAGAGAAAAACATGTAAACCTTTAGCTACCTGAATTCTCTGGATGGCAGATATCTTCCCTGCTGTATTCATTTCAGCCAAAGACTGGGCAAGGTTTTGAATCCTGAGAACAAACAGACATTGATCTCTTCAGGTGTTTATTCAGAAGTTTGCTGCCTGTTTAAGGTCTTATTTATCTGGTTGCTCTACTCTAGGCATACAGCACAGCTCCTTTAAGGGTTTGACTTTTCCTGGTTTACTGTGTCAGTGATGGGCAGATTTTTGAATTAAAGTGACTCTTAATAGAGCAGTACTGGCCTTTGATCTGATCCTTTAGAGACTTATTCTCCAGTTCAAGATGGGACCAGTTGCAACGTGCACTTGATATTACAATGAAGCCAGTTGGTTCTGAGAAGGGGTTACCTGTGGAAGTGTGTTTGGGGTGCACTTGAACTCGATCTTTCTGAAGCAAGGTTATTGCATTAGGAGTGCATGAGTGCTCAGATTTACGTTGTTGTAAAAAGTTAGACTTTTTGTCGTTAATCTGATTTCCTTATGGAAAAGGACACACACTATAAAGTATCAGAGCACTTTGGCAATTCATTATCATCATCATCATCCAAATAGGATTGTGACTAAGTGTTCTCAGGATGTTCTTCCTTCAGGACCCCTTCATGTAGCTTCATGTTTCAGTACCATGGTCCTTCCACATGCGCATTTCTAACTAAATGGACTGAATTAATTAAAAGTGATTTAGAAGTCCAGGCCATTACGGGGGAACTTTTGAATGTCCCAAACTTGCTTTTCTTAAAACAGAAATAAATGGCTATGTTTATGAACTTTCTAAAACTGAATGTAAAACCAATTTCAACTGTAGTATGCAGGCTTCTAGATGGTAAAGAGTCTAAAATTGCCTCTTTGCAAAATAAGATCTTAAAGTTGACCAGTCAGCAAAAAAGTTAAAGAATAATAAAATGACGTTTGAACTTTCTCTGTCCTCTCATTCATTTCATTTGTGCCCTAAACACCTGGCAGCAAGCATGTGATCAGCTCTGCCTTAGTGTCATCTTCCTGTCTCCCTCCTGTACCTCCTCCCTTGCCTCTGGACACATAGCTGGACCATCTACAGAACCTTAGTCTACAGATTCTGTTTCTTCTGCTGAACTCTTTACATTGTGGCTCTTTCTGAGCCTTGATCCTCTGAACTCATGACCTCCCTCTCTTTTAAAGTTAAGCCTTTTGAAGATCCAGGCAAACCTCATATCTACTAGTTCCTTGGATAAGGCCACATTGCAGGCCATATTTAAGGGGTTTTTGAAAGTAATGGATGAGCCTCCTGAATTTGCTGAGGAATTCAACATTATAATCCAAGCTCACTGACCTGGTTTTTTGAGTTATGTTGATTAATTCACATGTTTGTTAGTGGAGGTCAAGCCAAATATTAGATGAAACTTACCAGGAAGGAAAATCCTGTAAAGGATTTAGGTAAATATAACCTAACTTTTGCTAAATACCTTGGCACTTTTCTCAAAAACAAAAATCAAACAAAAACCCACAAAAAACACAAGTGACTGATAGACTTCATCAAGCCATTTCTAAGGCATTGTCTAAGCCTGTTGGTTGTAATAAAATTCAAGCTTGTACAAAAAAAGATTGATGAATCTGTCCATGAATATTATAATATACTTTAGATTGTTTTCAAAGAAAATTCAGGTTTGCCCTTCAATGCTAAATTCACAAGGGTAGCACATGATTTTGGAACTCTGTGGCTTCCTTACTTTTCAGTGGAGACAGAATTTGAAAAGAATTTTATGTTGAAGAATTACTGGATGTTCTACTTTTACCTGATGACTTAGATTGCACGATATTCTAAAGGTGGTTTTTTGGAACTAAAGGAAATATCCATGCTGATATTACTGAGAGGAATCCTCATCTTTTATTTATTATTTTTTAAGAGAGGAACATAGGAAGGGAGAGGAAGAAGCATGTATTTTTTTTTTTTTTTTTAAGGAAGGAAGGGAAAGAAGGAAGAAGCATGCTTATTTATTTAGTTAGTTTTTTCACTGTGTATGGACTTGAGAATCTGGGTCCTTGGACTTTACATGGTCCACATCCCAGCAACCCAGCTGCCTGAGTCACAAGAGCACACCTTGAGAAGTGCTATTCTTAAAAGAACCAAGAGAAAACAATCTGTTATTGTTCAAAAGGATATTTCTTCAGTTGTTTGATAACTTAGAAGAATTGACCAGAGAGACCCAGAAAAAGAAAATCTGCTTAAAATATCAACTGAGTCCTACTAGAGATTCTAAAATTTCCATTCCTTGTTACTATACATATGTTAAATCATTGATCTATCAGTAGGGATAGAGAAATATTAATAAACTTTCAACAAATGCCACCTTACTTATCCCATCTGTTCAAAATACAGTGTAGGAAAACTTATTCACACAGTTTCTAGACAATTCACATTGCTTAATGGCCCATTTGAGATCCAGCAATTGGATTTTATATAGCTTCCTTATCTCATGGATATAAATATGTTTTATTTAAAGTCTGGACTGGGGCTCTCTCTTGTAAACAGTCCACTACTGCTTCTGGGGCCAAAGTCCTTTTGGAAAAGATTATCCTTACTTAGAACTTTATAGTGATTGAGACACCCATTTTAATGACCAGATGCTCCAACAAGTTTATGCTGTTTGCCAGTTTTGTAGCATTTCCACTATGCTTACTACTCTCAATTATCTGGTATCTCAACTATGGCTCTACAGGATTATTAAAACTCAAATTTGCAGAGACAGTCTAAATGCCTTGGCAAAATTGTTGGCCAAGATTTGATCTCTACATCTGAGATTAAAATTTTTGGAACTCATAAGCTCTCACCTTTCAAGACAGTCACAGGAAAATCTATATACCTAATCTTTTTCTCTTTTGATCACAGTTAATTGAATTCAATTTTATGAAAGCCTTATTGCTTTGATCAAAATAACCATATTTTGGTTGAATAACCCTCTCACAGAACACTCCAAAAAGACAAAGAACTTTAAACCACATACCCTGTTACTTGGAGATTTTGTCTTCTGGAAAAGATGCCTCCAATAACATTCTCTTCAATTTCACTAGAAAGCATTCCATCAGGTACTGAAAAGGAAAACTTGTGTAGCCCAACATCAGGTACTAGATTCTTGGGTTCATGTAACATATCAAAAGAGAGCACCATACCTTACTGCACCTGCATCTCATATATTAATTGAAAATTCTATCCAGGAAATTGAAGTAGGTGACGTCTGACAGGGCCTTCTCAAAGTAACCAAACTTGCCTAATGAGGTGATGCCGGATCAGTGCTTTGAGTGATCTCCACAGCCTAGGACTTTGACAAAAAATAGATTTTAGCTTAAAAATATCTGGGATTTCTCTTCTACTCTCCTAGTACTCTAATGTTACTTTACTAGGTTCCCAATCTGTATATCTTCCCTTCAACATAGGACATGAAATCCAGGAAGGTACTTCCTGGCACCAAGGAACAAGAGGTCATCGAACCTGGAATATACTTGACACATGAAGAGAGATATTTTCAGAGAAAATGGGGAAATGTGAATATTAGTAGACAGGAACCTTACCCAAATAAGGCCAGAAGTTAGACAGAGAATACCCACACATGCATAAATCAGCAAATTAAACCCAACATGCCTTGCATATCTCATAAGAAATGATATTTTCCCCTCCATTGAAATTGAAGGGTAAGTTTTCCAGAGACTTTTAGGGGATTTTTAGCTTTGGTTTTGGGAAAGTACACATGATCCTGCTCATGAAAATACTCTTCAATCTGTCCATTCTCCTGGTGTTAAAATCTCATGTTATTGGGATAACTGATAGGTTTTTCTGAGGTCAAATATAGTGATTTTGTTTTCTTCAGATAAATACCTAGAAGTGGAATTGCTGGATCATAGAGTAGTTCTATTTTTAATTTTCAAGGCAACTCCAAGCTATTTTCCGTAGTGAATGCACTCATTTACATTTCTACTAGCTGTGCACAAGGGTTCCCTTTTCTCCACATGCAAACACTTGTTATTTCTTGTCTCTTTTGATAATATCCACTATCCTATAGGTGAGAAGTAATATCTCACTGTGGTTTTGATTGGCACGTAGTTGGAATTTTCCTGATGATTAGTGATGTCTCGCATCTTTTCACATGCCTGTTGGCCATTTGTGTATCTTCTTCGGAAAAATTTCTATTCATATTCTCTCTCCATTCTTTAATCAATTATTTTTCTGTTGAGTGTCATGAGTTCTTTATATTAACATCTTTTCAGATGTATGATTTTGCATTATCCCCCCCATTCCTCTGTGAATGAACTGTCTTTTCAGCTTTGTTAATTTGTTTCCCTTGTTGTGCAGAAACTTTTTAGCTTGATGTAGTCCCATTTGTTTTGCTTTGGTTTTGCTGCCTCTGTTTTTCATTGTCAAGTAAATCTAAATTGAAAAACAACTTTGGTGCACCCTAGTGGTTAATCAGTTAGATCTGCCACTTCAGGCTGGTATAATCCACACACATTCCAAGGACCCAGGTCCACGTCCTCAGGCCAGGAGGAACAACAAAGACAAACAACTAAATAAAATAAATAAATCTTTCTTCCTCCTGTCTCTTCCTGCCTGTCTGCCAACCTACTCCCCTTCATTCCTGCCTGCACCAGACACATTCTGGTAAAGCAGCAGTTAGGTTAATCACCTCTAAAGGAGCAAGCCACATACTCACATTTGGGGGGAACACCAGTGACAACTAATAAAATAAAATAAAGATGCTTCCTCTTTCTCTCTTCCTGCCTGCTTGCCTTCATTCCTGCCCTCATCTTTCTTTTAAAGAAGAAAAAGAAAAGAAAAACCATTTTATCCATGCAACTTCTGCTGTGAGACAATAGGCAACGCATTGTCTCCACTATTTCATTCATAATTTCTCTAGTTTTTTTTTCATTTTTGTAGTCCAAGACTTTTATTTATTCATTTTTTTACACCCATCATGCCATGAATTCATAAGGAGTAGGTTCCAGTAGCTCAGGTTCCTTTTCATTGTTTCTCACAAAATGTGCTTCTCTGGGTAGAGAAGGCTGGCATTTCGTTAAACCCAAGTACCTTTCTCTTTGGCTGCTGCCTTTTTCTCAACGTTTTCCTTCACACATTTTAGGACACTATCTTGGCTCTTGGAGTGCCTAATATGCTCAATACGAGCATTACTTCTCTTGGCAAGAATCTTACCCTTTCCTTGTTTGTTTACAATGCCAACTGCATGCTGGGTAACAGTGAACTCTTCCAGTTTTGCCCTGGGGACATCTGTCGGGCATTCCTTTTTGAGCAGTGTCCATTCCCTTGATGTCTACAATATCTCTTTTCTTAAACATTCGCATATATGTGGCCAAAGGTACAACTCCGTGTTTCCGAGAAGGCCTGGAGAACATGTGATGGGTGCCTTGCCTCTTTCCCTTTGTGTTGATCATTTCGGCAAATTCCTGGAAGATGGAGGTTCTGGCCAAAAGGCTCTAACATTTTTAACATCACTCAGTTGCATTTTTATGTTTTCCTATTTTGCGAAATTCTTTTACATGAATGGGTGCTGGATTATGTCAGTTGCCTTTTCTGTCTCTATTGAGATGTTTGGTTCTCTTTAATCTGTGAATATAGTGAATTACTTTGATGGATTTAGCATGCTAAAGCATCCTTGCATTCCTTGGGCAAAATCCCTTTGTCTTAATATATCAACCATTCTATGGTTGATTCAATGGTTAGATTCTATGGTTAGATTCAATATTGTGATGAATTTTTATGTCTATGCTTATGAAGGATATCTATAATTTCTTTTGCTGTAAAGTCTGTCAGTTTTTGGTAGTAGCATTATGTTGATCTTGTAAAATGTGTTGGAAACTACTCCCTCCTCTATTTTTCAGAAACTTTGTTTAATATTGATATTAATTCTTCCCTAAATACTTGATAGAAATCACTAGTGAAATGCTCAAACTTAATGCTGTTATGGAAAAGATTTTTATTGTGATTTAAATTTTTAAAAATAGGATAATGTTTTTATATTTTCTATTGTTAAATCAGTGTTGATGAGCTGTACTTCAGAATAAGCTTGCTCATTTTATGTAACTTTTAAAATTTATTAGCTAAAGGTCATTCCTTTTTACCTTTTGACATCTGTAAGATTTATAGTGATGTCTCTAGTAGGATGCCTGATATTGGTCATTTGTGTATTATCTCATTATTTTTTTATTACTCTTGTTTGCAATCTTTTCAAAGAATCAACTTCCTGAATAATCATTAAAATTTTTATTGAAATGATTTTTATCATATCTTTATTATGATTTTTCTTCTAGCTTGTTTTAATTTGCTGTTCTTTTTCTAACCTCTTAAGATGGAAGCTTAAGTCACAGATTTTGAAACTTGGTTTCTTAACTGGGTGTGGCCATTTAATACTAAAAAGTTGCCTTTACATTCTGCATTAGCTAATTTCACAAATTTTGACAAGTTTTTTTTTCATTATAATTCAAACTTTTCTCGTGATTTTTTTCCTTTGACTTGTGTGTTTTTTAGGTGTGTCATTTAATTTCCAAAATGTGGGGATTTTCTAGGTATCTTACTATTTTTAATTTCTATTTTAAATCCATTCAGGGAACATGCTTTTAAAGATTTTAACCTTTTGAAATATACTGAGATTTTTGTTTTTTAGTAACCCAGTATATTTGGTAAATATATAGTTGTTGGGTATAATATCTCATAAATATAGATTAGAGAAAGTTGCTTGATAGTTTTGCTCAAATCTTTTATGTCCATGTAATTTTTGTTTACTTGTTTGACCAATTATTAAGAGATGAATGTCAAAATCTCTAAATATAATTGTGAATTTTCTCTTTCAGCCTTTGATTACCTCAGTTTTTGCTTCATAAACTTTTCCATCTTCCTGTATTTTGCATGTTATAAAGTTGACATGTCTTCCTGCCTGTCTGTCTCTGCTCACCTTCATTCCTGCCTGCACCTTTCCTTAAAAGAAAAAAATAGGGCGTGGCCCAGTGGCCCAGCAGTCCAGTATATGCTGGGAGCTCTCTCACATACATCCCAAGGTCCTGGTTGAAGACCCAGGGCTGAGTTGGGTAGCGGGAGAACCATCAATGTGAACAACTAAATAAAAATAAATGGGGGTGATTTTTCTGTCTCTTTATTCCTGCCTGTCTGCCTACTGGCTCACCTTCGTTTCTCTGTGCACCTTTCTTTTAAAAAAGATAAAAAAAGAATATGAATTATAAATCAAGCGGGGCTGGTTCAATTCTGGTTCCTCATTTACCAATCATGAGACCTTGGGCAAGTTACTTAAGTTTTCTGAGTTTCAGTTTCTTCATTGGTAAAAGCATCATTTTTGCACATGCAATTTTTTAGCATAAAATGTAATATATAAAGCAATCGACATAATATTAATGTATGATGCACATGAGTGATTAATGTATGTTACTATTAAAGCCTAGTAAATTCATTGGATTACAGAAAATTTATGACTGCTGAGCACCAATATAAGCCAAGACTTATATACTATTGTGATGCAGCTATTGATCAATTTTTTACATTTATTCTTTCATTCCTGAGGAAGTTGATCACCATTTTAGTTTATAGGATTTGATTTCTTATTCTACTATGATTTTCCCCTCACTTGTGCTGAATTAAGCTCATTTTAGGTTTTCTTGGTTATTTCCTCTGGGTCTTGAATTTATATTCAAATACATCAAACAGTTTTGGGTTTTTTTTTTCCATTTTCTTTTCCCTCATTCTTCACAGTCTCCTTAGCTTTTCTTATTTTCTGGCTGGATCTTATGCCTGTACACAGATAAATTTGAGTTTCAAATCTCTTTGGATGTCATCAGTCCATTATGGAGAGATCATTTTGTCAATGAGGCCGGTAGCTACTCCTTCGGCCAGCGTGGATGTGTCTCTTACTGCAAGTGCATCTCTAATAAGGAGGGAGCCTCACTTCCTACAGGTTTTTCCACAAAGCTGCCTATAAGAAGAAAACTTCATGCCACTGCTCACTGAAAGAAACTGTGAGGACATATTCTTTCATTCCCTTGTGCAATGCATTTTAATAGAATATTGGAATGTCATGCATTGGGGGAAAAAAATCCCTTTACAATCTTAACCTTTAAGTTAAACTTAATTTCATAGCCTCAGACATACATTCAGATTCCCACAAATTTTCCAGAGTGCTGATTTTTCTAGTTTAAATAATTTGGATTCACATCAAAGCGGATGATGAAATCATGGGAAGTCTAACATATGTCTCTTGTTGATACTGTGGAATCATTATTTTTCCTCTGTAAACTTGTAATTACAGTATACAAGAACAGGATCAACAGAAATCTTCCTTACTGTGACCTGATTTGACTAAAGTCCTTCTTTTTACCTTAATTACTTCCTGTCTAAATTATTGCAATTTCCTTTTTTATGATCCTTCTCTATACTCTTATTTCTAACACTAAGTGATTATTGAAGGCAGCTGGCAATCCATAGATTATTTAATGGAAGTTAGTCATAGGAGAATTTTCCATTAGTTTAATTTTCCTTATATGATTCACTAGCAAGACATATAATGACCTTGAAAATGTGCCTACTATCTCTGGAGGGACCAATTGACTTTTATGTCTCTCATGTCTCCCTTCAAAATTAACTCATAGTTAGAATCAACCACCTTTTTATGTGATTTTTAATAAATTAGTAGCTATAATAGTAATGCTGTAAGGATGAAGTAGCCATTTATTCAGTTCATAAAATTGAAGCTTAGTTCACATTTACTGTAAGTCTGTGAGTAGGTGTAATATGCAGTTTGATTTCACATCTGGTTTTATGTTACCCGCCTTGTCAATGAGTTAAGATTCTGGAGACATGAACAAACATTATAAATAGATCAACCCCAAATGTGTAATCATAATAATTATTTGCTCTCTGTATCAGAGTAAATCCTACTATAGTTAACTTTGAGTACAGTGTGCCATTACTTTTTAAAGTTGATATATTATTTTCAAAGTTACATATTTTCTGATTTATTCTGATATATTCAACTAATGGTGAGTGACATATTTGTAAAATTGAGCATAATTTAACTTAGGTATATATGGAAACACATTTTGTAGCACTATAACATTTAGGAAAGTTGTTAATAAGCCTTCACAATATTGATCATTTGATGTTTTTAGCTATTTTTGTTTTAGAAATATTATATCATACAATATGTATTAATATAAATATTAATATTAATATTGAGTTCTCCATATTTATTGATTCCTCCTCCCTCCCTACCTTTATTTATTTTTTAAGACTAGAATGCATTTTTTAGTGGTGTCAACATAATTGGTACATAATTCTCATTTAAAGATATAAAATGGGTTCCATCAATCTTCTATATACTTTTCATTTTTATTTTGTATTTACTATTTTATGATTCTATGTGGAGTAATAATTCTTTTGAAATTTCACTAAAAATGGCTCGCTGAAAAGGCAACACATATAGTATATGCTTTCTGATATGATAATCATAAATTATTTCATTCAAGAATATGTAAATAACAGTAATCAAGAAAAAAAATTCTACTTGTAATGTCATATCCATTTAATAGAATTTACTATTTGACTGTGGAAACAGAAACTGCTGTATGTCCTTTACAAGGAGAGGGAATGACACTAGTCCTGGAGTAGTTTGCCCAGAGTAACTCCAGCGAGATAACACTGATCCCAGGTCTCATGTATCGGGGGTCCACAGGCTCCAATCTGCTTACCTCTGTGAGTAGATTCATCTTTCTATCCAGTTGTGCTGGATGAAACATTATCACTTTCTACCTGTGCCCTGGTATCAAAACCCAGGAAGGCACTACTGAATCTCCCCAGAGATAATGACCACTACTTCATTCTTCAACCTGCCTTCCATGTTCTTTCCTTCCTCCTGCCTTAAACACTCACTTCCACACTGTCTTTCTGAATGAGTCAATGCTAAATCATAATCTGTCTGACAGCAGTTTTAAACTATGTCTTACACTGGAATACATGATCATCCCCCACGTCTTCGGAAAATCAAGTTTCCTTGTCTTGATGTGAGAAATGTATAAACTAAAAAACTATTGACAAAAATCCACTGATTCTGATTCTCAGGTGGGAATCACATATTTCACATTGAGTTTAGGTAAGTCAGAGGCAGATGGTTCAACTTTAAGAAGTTCCATTTAATTGTTGCATTAGATATAACCAACCACCTCTTGTCGCAATCAAATGTTTACTTGCTTATTAAGTTATTCTATCTTTAATTATCCTCTACTGGCACCCAAAACCATTTGTTATAGCAAGAGCAGCATTTCCTCAACAACTCAATTGATAAATTGTTTAGTAAATGTGATATACTGGGCTCAAAACCTTTCAAACAGAATGAGTAATGAGGAATATATGCATTGTACACAGTCTTAGAAACACAACCTGGAGTTAGTAGTCATACTTACCCATTTCACTTAGTGATAAGGTACAAAGCTAGTGACTTAATCAAAACTAATTGTTTAGCTTGAGGAAATTGAATGAGTTCAGGAAAAATCTTTCGATTTTGATACTATATTTAAAAAGTAATATATATCATCAACGCTAATAATTATCAGTCAAAAATAGTATACAGCTAAGTGATACAACCTACACATTCACATGTCAACTTTATAAAATCAAAAATACAGGATGGCTGTGAAAACTACAATCTTCAATATTTATAGAAGAGCGATTCTATGTAAAGATTCTATGTTAGAGTGTACTTCACATAAGAGTAGTGATATGCAGAAGCACCCAGAGTAGAAAAATATGTTTCGAGCCAACTATTGATTATAAAAAAATTGAGAAAAACTTTTGATATGTTTTATGTTGCCTTAAATTCTATGTAGTCTTATTTATTATATATTGCTCATGACAGTAGTGAAACATGACTAAATATTCAAAATTATAGCATATATTTTATTTCAATTATTTGCCTTGTTATGATAAGAAATTAGGAATAAAAAGCATTCCAGGTGTGTTAATTTCTCCCAAATAAACACTAATGTGACATGAAACAGTTTATTATCTTCATCCTGTAGTAGACCACACATTATGTTTTTAAATGAAATGATTGACAAAATAACATATATTGTGATTTCTTAACTGACACCCTAGGCACCTCAGTCCCAAAGACACTACAAAATATGTGGAAAGTATAATACTATTAAAATAGTTTAAAATGAAAACAGTTTAATACTCAAATATGCTTGATTTATTTAAAGGATTTGGGGTTCACAAATGGATTATCTCATCCTGTCTATACCCAAAAGTGAGCGTGAATGCTTCATTTCAAAGAAGTAAGTAAGGAATTTTCTGTACTTGGGGATAGAAAGAGATATGTCTTTGAAAATTATACAGCTCCGGTCAGAAACTTTAGGGAGCTTATTTAGAGTATACTGGGATACCCCAAGTTGTTTCTCCTCTAAATGGTATGTATTTATCTTTGTATGTGTATGCTCCTATACGTGTGAATGCTCTAAAAATTCAAGTAGAAAATAATTTATGTATAGCTTATATACACAGATTTATAAAGTTGACAATTATTTTTAACTTGCTATTTTTGCATATATCATTGCATTTGATCTTCATGTCAACCCTCACAAGTAAATTTTAATATTCAATTCAAAAATCTCCCTTACTTTCAATTATTTTCTTCCTCATCTAAACAAAAAACAAATTAGCACACAAAATCCTCATCAAAAGCAAACATAAAAATTTGTTCCACACTCATTATCCAAGCTGCTTTCCCCACTACCTACTGTTACTATGATAACTAAAAGTTCAACAAACTTTTTGTGATATGTAAGCCTGGAATCAATCCATGACTGCATCAGTAAGTTTTTATTATGTGACACATTTTGGTGACTTGAAAATCACAATTATTTTGCAGTACTATTTGCAAGAAATGGAAAAATCTAGGTTCCCATCAATTGATGACTAGGTAAAAAAAAAGGGGTGATTTATCTACACAATGGAATACTACAAAGCTATCACAAAGATGAAATCCTGCCATTTGCAATAACATGGATGGAACTAGAAGGGATTATACTAAGTGAAATAAGTCAAAAGGAAAAAAACTGGAGGACCTCACTTATATGTGATATATAAAGAATCAAAGCAAAGGAAGACAAACAAAATCTGTCTCTTGGACACTGACCACAGAACTGAGGTCAGCTGAGGGGAAGTGGGTGGAGAGTAGGAGCAAAGGGTAGTGTGGGTCTAATGAACAGTGGTGGTGGCGGGTGTGGTGTGTTACCAAACATCTGATGAAGAGTGAACCTGCACATCTAAAACTTATATTGCATTTTAATCAGTGTTACTTTAACTTAAAAAAAAAAAAGAAACAACCCGCAATTATTAATGCCCAGTTCTATGAGTCAGTAATTTGAGATGAGCTCAATTGGGCTAGGCTTCATTGGACTCACAAAGTTGCTCTCAGCTGGCAAGTCCATTGAAGGCAGGTTATTTTATGGAGGCTTCATTTACATCACTCGTACGACTGGCATTTGGTTCTAGCTATAGATTGATACTGGCTGTCAGCTGGAATGATGCGTTTGATATGCTGCCATCAAGCTGGTCTGGGGTTGGTCACAAGGTGATGGTTTCAGGATTTCTAGCAACCGCAAAAGAAGGCAGGCTCCAGTTAATAAGTGCTTATCAAGCCTCTACTTGCAGGTTTGCTAACAGCCATGGTTGGAGGAGATTACTCAAAAGCATGGATAGGGAAAATACTGCAAAAATCTATCATCATCACCAGGTATGTATCTTCAATATGTTCATGGATCACTCCTTTCTCTTCTCTTTTCTCTGCCATTTTCCTAGTCCAAGTCTTCGTTTTATCACCTGATCTTCCTAACTTTCTTACCAACAACCCACTAATTCTTTTTCTGTTTCTTCCTAGTACTGCTCAATAATTTGTTATTAATTTCATATGAAGTGTACATTTCTGAGCTTGAACAAGTCCCCTCATTATCTGACCTCAACTCATGATCATCCCGGTTCCATGATGCTCTTTATCCTCAGATTGTATCCAACTACTGACTCCTCCATCCAGCTGTGCTTTCTTGCCTCTCTCCTTCTGCATATTCTAGTCTCTGTCTTTGAACTTGGAAGGCACATCAGTCCTCTAAGTCTAGTTCACATGTTCCAGTCTCTGCGACGCTTTCTATCTGTCCTCCTTGGGCAAGACCGTCCTTGTCTGCCAGGTCAAGAGCACTTCATGCGCACCATCATTGTGGCTTTAATCATGTTGCATTTTAATATATCTGCTTTCTTCTCTAGACTAAGAGCATGTTTCTTGAGTTGATACTGTTTTATTAGCACTGTATCCGTTTAGGTGTCAAGTGTCATGCCTTCCCTACTGTGTATGCCAAACTGCACCCACCACAAGTGTCCAGTTGCCACCAATTAATTGTCTCCCTTTACCCAGTGCTCCTTCCCACCTACCCCCTTACCCTCTGATAACCTCAGTTCTGTCTAGAGGAAAGTAAAGAGTGATGCAACGAGTATTTATGTACTCTCTCTCTTGGCATTTTCACTTTTCTAACCCCCCTGCAGCCACACCCCATGTGGCTCAGACAGCTAAGGCGCAGACTGTGAAAGCCATGGACCAGGTTTGAGACCTGGGGGCAGGGGTGGCAAAATATAATTAATTAATCAAAAAGGACAAATCATTTTCTAAACAACATAATGAATAAGAAATAAACACATTACAGTCTTCATGAAAATCAAATGAAATGTCTAGACACTTGAATAGGTTTCAGTAGCACTCTCTCAATAGACACACTTTGGGGTGCACCCTGGTGAAGTAGTGGTTGGGTCAATCATCTCCAGAGGAGTGCAGGCCACATACCTCTGGGTTTCAGTCCCAGGTAGGGGGAGGAGGGGTTGAAACGATATGTGTGAAAAACTAAAATAAAGTGCTTCTTCTTCCTGTCTCTTCCTGCCTGCCTATCTACTCATCTTGACTCCAGCTTTACCCGTTACTTAAAAAAAGAAAAAAAGACACATTTCTGGTTCAGGGCTGTTATGAGCTCTGGAACTTTAAGTTATGCTTAAAACATAGGTCTAACTTTGGAGTTAAAGTTTAAAAGAGGTTTCTTTTTATTGATGGAATTATCTGGTAGCTGTTTAGCAATGATTATAATGGGTCCTGGCATGAAGTCAAGCAATGAACTGAGGAATTATTTTTGCATAGAAAATAGTTCCAAAAGATTGAAGTCTGGGAAATAACTTTGCTTTTCCATGCAAGACTTGTCCATTTGTCACTAGGCAGTGCTGATTTTCTTTTTAAATAACATTAGTACCATTTGTTTCCTTCCTTCCTTCCTTTCTTCCCTCCCTCCCTCTCTCCCTCCTTCCTTCCTCTTCCTTTTTTCCTTCCTCTTTTTAAATAGATAAATAATAAAATGGACACCTCCAACTGTCTCATTGTTTTCTTGACCTTTTACTTTCTTTCTCTTCTTTGTTCTGGTTCTCATTACTTCTCTCTCTCACCCTCATACACTAAGTACCCTCCAAAAGAGGGGAAAAATCAACATGGCAAAACCACGATAGAAAGAGGAAAAGAGTAGACTTGAAGAAGAAATGGAGATGTAATTAGTTGAAATTTCTAAGACAATATCAAGACAGCTCATATTTGAAGCACAAGCCTGGGAAAATTTGTATTTTATTTTTTGAAGGAAAGGTGCAGGCAGTAATGAAGAGTAGGTAGGTAGACAGGAAGAAATAACTTTAAATTTTTTAGCAATTTAAAAGAATTTTTAATGGTCAAGGTCCTAGAGCTGGAAAAAGCTGTCTTGAAGGCTTAGCCTTCACCCCACGATTCCCCTGAAGTCTGGGAGGACTGTTGTGTGCAGTTCCTTCTCCCTCCCCATTTTTCTTCCTCCCCTTTTTCTTCCTCCTCCTCCCTTTCTCTTTCTTTTTTAAAAATTCTAACGATTACAGAGTTTTGTTTTGTTTTTAAGTGCTATCTCACAGTGGTTTGACTTGCTTTCCTAATGCAAATGACCTTGAGCATCTTTTCATGGGTTTATTGTCCATTTCTTTATCCTCTTTGGATTTCTGGATACTCAAGTCTTCTGCAAATTTCTAAAATAGGTTTCTTTTTATTGCTGAATTACAAATATTCTTTTTTGTATTCTGGGTAGTTACAGCTCATCAGATGGATTATTTTCAAATGTTCTGCCATTTTGTGGGTAGCCTTTTCATTTTCTTGATACTATCATTTGAATGTACACATTCTAATGGAGTTCAATCTATTTTTTCATTTGTTTTTTGTGCTTTCTGGTTTTATTTAAGAAATATTTGCATAATCCCAGGTAATAAAGATTTATAGCTAGATTTCCTTCTTAGAATTTTAACTTAATATTTTGATCCATTTTTAATTAATTTTTATGTGCAACATGAAGGAGGGTTTCAAAATCATTAAGAAAAGGACTTTTTTGCATGTGGATATCCAATTGTAACATTTCGATTTCTGTTAAAAAGGCTATCCCCTTGAATGGTCTTGACACCTTTGTCAAAATCAGTATTTGGTTCATATATTTTGGGACTCTATTGGTAATTTTATTGCTAAACTTAATTTTACTTGAAAGCGACAACAACATGAAATTAATTATCTGAAGGCAGAATAAATGCTTTCTACATTTAAAAAGTAACCTCGGGATCACCCTGGTGGCTTAGTCAGCTAATCCACTGTGGTGCAGTCAACACACATTCCAAGGTCCCAGATTCAAGACCAGGAGCCAGGGGAGGAGGGGTGAACAACCAGGATGAACAACTAAATAAAATGAATACAGTATTTCTTCCTTCTCTCTCTTCCTGCCCGTGCCTGCTGGTTTTCATTTCTGCCTGCATCTTTCCTTTAAAACAAAAAAGTAACCTTGGTGAATACAAAAAAAGTTAGGGGAGACTTGGGGCTTCACAGAAGAAAATTTCGTTGTATACAATCACTCCAGATCATACTGAACCCAGAGATAATCCACATATGGAGCAAGATGCTTTTTTGAAGCATTCTGCAATGAAAGAGAGAAAATTTATTTCCTTGTCTATGAGCACTAAAATAATCTAGTTTCAGAATAAAATATTAGATACCTTTCAACTGAACACTTAATGTTCCAGGCACTGTATTAGGTTATTTTTTTGTTTTATTTAATTGAATCAACCTTATAATTTTGTCTTATACCAGCAGAACTTGAGTCTAACAGTTATTTACAAAAGTGATTTTTCAGGAAATGTTTCTGAAAGAAATAGTTAAGGGACTAGCGGTAGCAGAAGAGAAAAGGAAGCAAGCAGACAGGGGTGGAGTTTCAGGAATTTCCAGCAGAAGACGCTTCAGCCGGATCCCATGGAGGAACTGTGGCTGGTAAATTGCAAATCAGATTTATTCACCATGAGGTTCAAATAGCTAGGCTTGTTTTTCCTAATCATCAGTTACTGACTGATGTCAATACACACTGAGATGTATGGACTCTCTGCAGATGAGAACCAATGATCTTGTAGTGAAGAGTCTGGAAAAGAGTCTCAGCTGTTTCCAGGTGGTTACCAGAAACAAAAGGAGGTGGAAACTGTGGAAAGGGTCCTTAGAAAATGTTGGAGGGACACAGTAAGATCTGGGCAGATCACCCACAAAGTCTGCTACAAACCGTTATTATCTGTTTTCAAACTAGGAAGAAGACAGCAGAAAGGTTAAATGTCCAGAGTCACAAAGAAGGAAAAAAAAAAAAAAGAGTGCAATTGTTTGACTACGAATTCTTTTCCTTTGCCCTATAGTGAGGTGCCTCCAGCCATGAAAATATGGTCAGTTGGGGACCTCAGAGAATTTTCTCTTGTAGATAGTATTGTGCTCTTTCCTTAAAACAGAATATACTTTTTCAGATATTCTTTATTTGGGGGTCTGTCAAATTGCATGCCGACTCTTGGTTGTATGTATGTGAGTGTAATCATATGCTTTTATCCCCCGGAAGAGAATATATGACTTACATATATTTCTTAAAGGGGTGCTAAAAAGCAAAATGTTAAGAATCACTGTTTCGAAATACCATTCTCTGCATTTACTTATTTTGCTAATTAGAATCTTCTGATATCATGAATACACTTCTAAAACACTGGTTTCATACACTGAAATGAATGATAATGAGCACAAGAGTAATTAAGGATGATGACAGCATCTCCTCTCCTTTGGGGACTGCTTCACTAACCCATTAAATGCGAGGATTGGCATTCATTCTTCTTTAAATATTTGCTTTATTTCTTCAGTGAAGTTTCTTATCCTGGATTTTTTTTTTTCCATTAATGTTGACTGTTTTTGATTATTGATTCAATTTCTTGTTACAGGTCTATTCTATTTATAATTCTCACTAGAAGCACAAAAGAACTCACATATTTTGTTAGGCAGATGGTTTAATTAAAATAAAAGCATAAAGTTCATTTAGGGTCTTCAATTTTGGTTTGTAGTTCTCTGAAGCAATTCAACTGGATAATGGCCAGAGTACTTAGGTGTCTGCATCACACATATACACCAACGAATCTGAATATCAACTGGTCAGTAGTTTTAAAAATTCCAAAAGAAATACAAGTAATTTTCCTGATTGTTTTTTTCTGCTGATTATGTCATAGAAGTAGGCAGAACCATTTTGTGGACACATTATATCACTAGAACTTCTTTAGCAGAATAAGTGGGAGGGTGTCTCTGTAAAGGAGGAACGTTATAAATGTTAGTTTTTTAAGGCTAACCCCTGTGGACTGAGAAAGCTCTGAGACTTTGGAGGACTGGGTGGAGGAGAGGACATTCCAGGCTGTGCGGTGGAGGTGCCATAGTCTCTGAACTTGAGTGTATGCCTGAGTGGGAGGCCCTAGCATGGCCCGCAGCTGCTGAAGACATCAGTAAAGGAGAAAGTTAGCTTTGACAGAGTGATGTCTTTCACTCTCAGCAGTGCTAACAAATGAAAAAGTTCAAATACACTTGACTGTTTAGGTAAGGTAATGCTCTTAGACTGTATTACACCGCCCACCCCCTCCCGGCCCCGCCGCCAAATCCACCTTTCAGCGACAACCGATTGTGGGTCCCATTGTGTTTGTTCTATGTTAACGTTGGATGTAAGTAATCTAACATTCAAGTCAAGTCAGGGCGATTTTTCTTTCTAATGTTCCAAAGGAGGATGACAGATTTTAGTTTGTGGTGAAATCATCTGACCCAAAGCAGGATCCTTGCTTTTTCAGTGGAGCACCTGTCCCAGCGCAGCCAGGTGCATCATTTAAGTCCCAGAGGGTAAGGGAGGGGACAGCTGCTGCTGCTCTTCTCCCGGAGATGACAGTGAAGCTTTCTAGGCACTTTTGGGAACTTTGGGTGTGCAAAGCGTGCTCTCCTCGGGTCCAGCTCAAAGTGAGAAAGAGAAGGGAGAAAAGGGTGTGCGGATGGGACTCGGAACCAGACGGGCGAGACACGTGAGGACGAGTTCCAAGGTGAGCATCTGCCTGGACTGCAGACCAGTGGAGAAAGGCAGTCCCGTCTCCGCCCAACCCTTTCCCAGGGCGATGTGAGCCTTACCAGTGCGCCGCCCTCCTTCTGCAGCTGCCCGGGGCTCCGGAGCCTGCAGCCTTCGGTCCCCGCCCAGCGCCCGAGTCCCGCCCCTCCCGGCCCCGCCCCGGCTCGGGCTCCGCGGGGAGCCCGCCCAGCGGTGGTGCAGAGGTCGCCCGCCGCTCGGAGGATGGCTAAGGTACCCGAGCTGGAAGGTGCCTTCCTGCAGGCTCAGCCTTCACCCCAAGTTTCCTCCGAAGTGCAGGAGGACTGCTGTGTGCAGCTCCTGGGCAAGGGCTTGCTCGTCTACCCCGAGGAACGGGTGTACCTGGCGGCTGAAGCGCAGCCTGGGGGTGCGCTGGGCAGCGGGGACACGGAAGACGACCTGGAGCTGCCGGTGGGAGTTAAATCTGGTGAGTTCTCTGCCCGCTCCGGGAAGGGAATGGGACGCGGTTGTGTTCTCAGAAGGGCATCCAGTAATAAAAGTAAACACATGGCAAACGTATCTGTAGAACGTTCTCACCATAACCTTGTACTTCCCCAGGAAAGTGTTTGCCTACTGGAAATTGACTCTAAGGGTTTTGCAGAGCTCTTCTCCCAACTCCCCACCCCCTGGCCCTCGGGCCAGCCGAGTTGAAAGGTACTTATAGAGGCGATCGAATTGCTTTTATATTCTGATTTTTTTTTTTTCAATCATTCTTTCCGCTTGTAATCAGAAATGCATTTAAACAACGGTAACTTTTCCTCGGAGGAAGACGATGCAGACAGTCAGGAAGGCAAAACCAAAGCAGCGGATCCACACCTTTCTCAGAAGAAAACCATCTCGCAGATTATGAAAGATAAAAAGAAGCAGACGCAGCTCACTCTGCAGTGGTAAGACGCGCCCACAGGGGTGCTCTGAAACACCTGTGGAGTTTCACAAGTCAGTGTCTTCAGAACCTTTGCTTTTCTCAGTTCGCTTCTCCCTTAAACTTTTGGGGGGAATTTTAAAAGACCAATCGTAAACGAATCCGTTTTTTTCCCCCTCTGAATGTTTGGTATAGAGATGTATCCTGGTACTGATGAAAAAGCGATCTGCAGTACAAGTAAAAACCGCCTAATACTGTCTATTATTGACTAAAGCTCTTACTTCTTCAAATGTAAGCAATAATAAATGTTTTTATGACATTTGTTTAAATGCAAATTGGTCCTTATATATTTTTATTTGGTATTTTTATGTTTATAAAACAATTTTTCAAAACAAAGGAAGAAAGATCTTAACTTTGTCTTTATCCACAAGAGGGTAAATTAAAAATAGCGTATTGCCTATAAGGTGAAATGAGTTTGAACTAGAAGATAAAGAAAACCAGTTGTGGTATCCCTATTAAATAAACGTTAACTATTTTTATAGCTCCTGTCATATGTGATTTATTATATAGTGAGATGTTCTAAATTGGATTTTGTGAAAAATGTTTGAAACCAAATTCTCTAAACAGAGAGAACATTTTGTAATATTTCTCCAAAGGAAGAGGGATCTAAAATTCAAAAAACAAAACAAAAAACCACCAACCACCATTAAGATTCCCCACATGATGTGAAGAAATAGGTATATAATTTTCCTCCCAAATTCTAAATAATAAACAATTATCTGTTTGCTGACTAGTTATATTATCTACTTAAATGTGAAGCATGATCTGCACCTTAGAAAATACAATAGAAAAAATAGTATCAAAAAGCAAGTAAATTTGATTAATTTAAACATTGAATTATAATTTACATAAACTAGATTTTGTGATTATATACTCCAATCATTTCATACATTTGCAATATAAATAAAATATTCTCCTAAGAGTTTGACTTTACTAAAGTGACTGTCACATTTGTTGGTTAAAAATACACTAGAGTAGTAAATAATTAGGGCAAAAAGATTTTGATCTCAGATATACTCTGACGATTCTGACTGATCACTCCCATTTTATCAATTCAAATGGAATGAGTTGGAAATAAATGTGGGTTTTTATTTTGTAAATGTGCATACATTATAATTTAAAAAGTGCCATACTGAAAATTAGCATTCTGCTTATATGTAGGATTACTCAGTATTTTGGAGACAAAGAGACTCCTACAACAATATCAAAATAACCAGGTAAAAACTGAGCATTATATGCTTGTCATGAAAATAGAATTTTTAAATAATCAAACATTTCTTATCATGGTTTTTTATTTGTCAAAACCCTGAGACAATCATTTTTGTTTAATTTTCAATGCCCTCTCCTAAAAAATAATTGTTAAAGACTTTTTTAAAGCCTGTTTTTTTTTTGTTTTCATTTTGAGAATTTTCCCATAAGGTTATAGATATATCTTGGGAATGTTTAAAATTGGAACTGAAAATCAAAGTGAGAAATTTGATTGAGTGACTCCAATTTTCATTGTCATCTAAGTGTTTGGTTTTATTCGAGCAAAATTTACTGGGTTCGTAATAGAAAAATAGGGGCCTGATGCTTTATCTGCTTAATGAACTTTAGCTTTTTTCTCATATAATTTAGGAATATGTTAAATGAGAGATCTTTAAGGACTTCATCCAATTTTAATCTGAATGCATAATCTATATTTCACAGTTCATATGTAATAATTATGATGATGATGATTCTATTTACATAAAATGGACATAAGTGAATTTTAGCTAAAATCACCTACTGAATTGTTAGAATAATTGGGACTAGAACCTGCCAGTCCTTATTTCTATATTGCTGTTCAGATAGTTGTAATACTTAAATACATATTATTGCTTTTGTATAAGTTGCAATTGCAGACATCCAAATTAAATACAATCATCTATAAAATTTCAAAGATTCGTAATGATATTTATCATATAGAGTTGAGGTTATGTCATGTTTAGTCAACTAAATAATTACATTGCATTAAATTGTACAGATATTTTACATAATCATATTGATCACAGTGTAAAGGTGCAGGCATAGATCGGTATCATTTGATTTCAGTCATTTTCCAACCTGAAGCCTAGTAGCCCTTTAGTGTTGAGAATGTTCTTTTAAAAAAACCTTTGTTCAATTTCATCATTCTTATTTTATATCACAGTGCACCCCATGACGAACAGTGAGGATAGAGAAGACCTATTATTTAGGGGTAAAACAGGTCGAAGTGATTTTATATGAACTTTACTTGCACCAGCAGATATTCTTTGAGGTTCTTGCTCTTTTACCATTTATCATTGTGATCCAGTATTTAACAGTATCTGGGATAAAAGAAATCTACTCATGAACTGATTTGTGTATCATCTGTATTCAGACTTGGCATTAAATCAATAT
The DNA here is from genome assembly GCA_004363575.1 of Solenodon paradoxus. Taxonomy (NCBI): domain Eukaryota; kingdom Metazoa; phylum Chordata; class Mammalia; order Eulipotyphla; family Solenodontidae; genus Solenodon; species Solenodon paradoxus. The sequence continues at coordinate 102,855 of RJWH01002258.1, read as the reverse complement.
GAAAGAGGAAAGGAAAGATGAAATAAAGAAAGGATTTGAAATTTTTATTCTTTTTTTCACTAGGCTTGAAGAGAATTACATTGTGTGTGAAGGAGTTTGCTTACCACGGTGCATTCTGTATGCACACTATTTAGATTTTTGCAGAAAAGAGAAATTGGAACCAGCTTGTGCAGCTACTTTCGGAAAGGTAAGTGACAAGTATGCTACCTTAATGACAGTCCTGTCAGACAGACACATGGAAACATATGAATCCAAGCAAGTTTTCTTATTTCATATTTAGATGTTTGTTTCACAAGCATAACTGAGAATTCAAGGCTTGTAACTGGAACCACTATTATGTTTTACCTTGATTTTCGATATTAGAACCCTAGCTATCAGAAGATTCAATGTGATCCTAAAGGATATTTCATTTGTGCAGTGACATTTCCCTTCAAAGAGGGATAAATTGAAGAGTATGGCGTGTTGTGTTGAGAAGCAAAATTAAGTGGAAATAGTGCGTATCTTGGGTAACACAGTGGGTAGTTATATATATTTAGCTAGTTCAAGTACATCAGTTCCTATGGATTTCTATTCTGTCACATAAATAGTACTCCAAATTCTCCATTTCACTCTGAGTATGCTTTTATTCCAAATTCCAAAGTTTTATATAGCCATTAGTGATGATTTTCTCCTTTAAAAACATTCCTTTCTGCCCAACTATATTGTTGAAGAGGAATCTATAGAACTGTCATTACTATAGTACATAATAGAGTATGAATTTTAAATTATGAGTTTATTATTTTGAGAATCAGTAAGTAATATCAGTCTCTTAGAAAAGCCTTGTTCTTTGAGATTCCTGTCATGCTCTAACGTCTGAGAACCTAGGATAGCCCAGGAAAACTGTAGGAAACATAGGTATCAAATATTGCATCTCATAACTGATAAGCTGAAATCCAAAATCTAACCTGTAGAGAGACTCATTGTCTAGAAGATAAGGAACGATATGGTCTAGCTTCCTGGTATTTTTAAATAAAAGAATTAGTTTATTTTGAAAATCTTATTTGTTATGGGAGATGATAGTGTGACATGGTGCATGACAACCCAGTGATGTCAGTTCTGATCTAGACTGTGACTAATTTGTTGTGAGACCTTCTGAAAGCACTTACCCTCTTCAAACCTCGGTTGAGTCATTCAGAAACATGAGGAGGTTGGATAAGGCAGCTTCCAATGTCCATATTAGCACTACTATTTTATGAGTCCACCTTATGGCAGTAATCCTTTACTGTTTGGGGGGCCATGGAACACCTCTATATACTGATGAAAGTCTGTAGAACCAGTCCCTGAGAAACTGACACATATCTACATTTTTCTTTGGTGCCCCTAAGAGAGTATGTCTGGATAACCTATATCCAAGTTTAAATCCCTACTTTATGTAAAAAGTATCTTTTCTTGAATGAGATGCTAGTTTTAATAAGTTTAAATAAAGAAACATAGAAAAGAGAAATTCTAAAACACAGCAATGGTGATCCCATAAGGCAGAAGAAGTTTCATGTATCCTTTTAGGTTTGGCAATAGATATTTAATTGTGGGCAAATCTCTGGATTATTGTAAAGAAATCCAAATCTTCCCATTAAGTACATAAATAAAGTAACAGTTTACTTTGGTAGTAACATCCAGCAAAAGCAGGTATTGGGGACTCTGCTTTGGAAATTGAGACAATGGTGTCAAAAACTCTCTTCCTGTCTTTGCTGATGTATTGTTGCTTATCTATAGGTGCATGATATGACTTTCTTCCAGACTAAATATTTACTCAAATTTCAGCATTGACTTTCTAGGATTAATTTATGTGTGGCTTGCAACAGATACACCCACTTTAAAAACTAACTTTCTTTTTTAGACAATTCGTCAGAAATTTCCTCTTTTAACGACACGGCGACTTGGAACAAGAGGCCATTCAAAGTAAGACACATGAATGAGTGCATGTCAGATCTGTTTGTATGATGAGCAACACAGTTTAAAAGAGGTGTGATCTTTGTCAGTGGAAAAATCCAGAGAGTCTCCTCTTGATGAAATAAACTTTTAACCACTGTAAGAAATAAAAGAAAAACAAGTATGTAAAAAGCAAAATGTTAACAGAAATATTCTAATATATTCTGATGAAATGTAATTGGATCATTTTTATTATCTTAAATCACTACTGAAGGTATCACTGCCATGAAAGAGAATCGTTAGGGTTAAATAAGTGACCAAACAGAACCCAGAGCACTCTGAAGAGCAAGACCAAAGCCAGAGTTGTTGCACTGTTCAAGTTCTTTCTTTGGCCTTCTTTCCCAGCAAATAATTTCTTCATATCCCCTTTTTGCCCCTGTAAGACAAGTAACACACACCAAAAAACCTTTTTGGTCATCTCAATGCATAAAGTGAACTGTCACAGATGCTCTCTCTTGATAAGTGGCTTTTCTTTTCTCTTGAGGCAGTCTCTATAAAAACTCATTACAGGTTCTTGTTCATCAATTATTTCCTCTGTTCATTGTGTTTTCAAATTTTCCTTACCTTCTGCTACAAACATTTCCATATCTCTTTTATGCTGTAATGATCTCAAACCTGCTCTACCTTTCATGACTGTTACGTGGCCTTCCTTCTCTCGACTCTTTCTTGAATGAGTAGCTCTCAGCAAATTTCCCTTACCAGCGATCACATGCCTTTGCCCATGTCTATTCCTTTATCTGTATAAAATTCAATCCAGTGGTTTATTTTGACTGTTATTCACCTTCTTCATTGGCATCTCACATGAAGCTGCAGATCATGTCCTCCTGAGTGCATAAAAAATACCCCTGTGGTTTCTCTGTCATAGCACCTCCCTTATCCTCTTCTTTCTTCTACCATTGCTTTTCTGGTTTGTCCAAGGTCTCCCTCTGCCTTACGATCTAATTCAGCACTGTCCAGTGAAATAGAATGCAATGCATGTTCAATTCAAAAGTATCTAGTAGCCACACGAAAAAGAAAAAATGAGCAGATGAAATTGATTTTAATGTTTTATTTAACTATGCATATACGAATATTTTCCCATCTAAGCAAAATAAAAATTAGAGATATTTTACTTTTTTTTGTTGTTGTTGTCTACAAAGTTTTTGATGTTGAGTGTGTATTTTGTACTTCTTAGCACATCGCAACTCAGACTAGTCACATTTCAGGTGCTCAATACTCACCCATGACAATGACTACCCTATGGGCTAGTTCAACCCTAGCAACTTGCCAAAAAATTGGTCAATTTTTGAATTGTTTTGAATCTGTCTCTTTTGATTCTCACTTTCATAACCTGGACTTGACTCCCTCTTTCCAGTCTATTCAATGCATTTTTTTCAAAATAGACCTTCTAAAGTCAATTTCAATAATTGATGAATAAGACCTTCAGATCCCATTGTATCTTCCACATTTGGAAATTTTCACCATTTATGTACCTAAAGCTAGAAACCAACTTTTCTCACCTTGACTTCAGGGTCCATTATGACATAGTACCAACCCATTTTCCTGTCTGATCATCTGCTTCTCAGCATGTAGCCCATGTTCTCACCAAATTATTGCCCAGAACCCTTTCCTTCACCTCAGTTGTCATTGTTTTGCTTATGCTGTCTTCCTTCATACAAAACGCCCTCTAGCTGTGTTGAAATCTTTCCTGTTTAAAAAAAAAGTTTAGGAAATTCCTCTTCTTCTGAATCTTACTATAACCTCTTTATTTAGTCTAGGGTCTTTTCTTTGCACCCTCATAGCAGTTCATTAGTACCTATCTTAAAGCAAAATTGATTTTTTTCTCCCCTCAACAAATAATGAATATTTTAAGGATAGAGATTTTGTCTCATTTATTTTCATGTTCTTTTTGTTGTCTGCAATGCATTTGATTATCCATTGACATTTTTATTCAAATTAATGTTAACAGTTCTGTAGTCTGAGAGAAAATAAAATGTAAGATTGAAAAAGATAAAAAATGGTCCTTTCCTTCTAACCAAATCAGTTTAACTCAGTTTAACCACTAATTTCTACTGAATTTGATTCCTACTGAAATGTATAAGTGAAGGAAAGATCAGATAATGATTGAAGTAAATAAATAGTAGAAAAAGAGGCAGAGAAATCGTCTTCACAGAATCTACCAGAGGGCCGGCAGGCAGACTGCAGAGAAAGTCAATTAATCCTAGAAGGAGCCTGTAGGATTAGGAATGAATCATTAACCTTGTCCATTGTGACAGAATGGGGCCCCAGCATTTAGGTTTATATAGTAATATGTGATGACTTCAGGCAATTTGTGTTATATCTAAGAGCAGATGTGCCTAAGAGCAAAGCATTAATGACTTAAATTTTTTTCTACCTTACTATTATGCCATTTGTTTTTCATAATTTATTAATTACACTTTTGGTATTTTGATATCATGGAGGAAAAAGAAATTTTCCTTCTGTAAACTATATATGTTGAAGATATGGCATGATAAGATTATGGCAAGATAGTATGTGAATCATATAATTAGCAATGTTTTGATGTAATTATTTCTAGCAGGGGAGTTTTCCTGTCTTTATTTCTAAGAAATATCTTTGAATTTTTATCTTGGAAGATAGTATATGAAAAGGCAGAACTGCATAGTTGTCAGAACTTGTGACTTTAAAGTGAGTATATGATACTATCATAGGTTTGTTTCAAAAATTAAGTGAGAGAAAGTTTAGGAATGAAGAAATTAATATGCTTTCAACCTCGCTATCCTTAATGATGTGAAATTAATTACTGCATCAAAATCAACATGCAATTAGTTATTATTTATCAAGTATCTTCCACATTCACATACACATGACATAACACAACACATTTGCTTTCTAATCCTTGCAATGATGCTCTGAGATTGGAATTTCACAAATTTTGCAAAATAGTGTTTTACAAATGAAGAAACTAGCTCAAATGTTATTGATTTTTCCAAAGCCACACAGATAATATAAAATAACAATGTTGGTATTTAAGCCAAGGTTTATCTGGTTCTAAAGTTTGTGCTTTGTCAACTAGTAAAACCTACTTCTTTCCAATATCAGTCATATCAACAAAACAATTGCTTTGTTGAATTTAGGATTTTTTTCAGGTATCCGTTTTATTGGCTTTATCTGACCTAACAATTTTTTGAAATTGTTAATATATTGGATTCTTTTTTAAAGTGCTTTTTTCCTCAATCCTAAATAGTAGAGTACTTTAGACTCTATTTTATTTACTTATTAGTCCATATTTTATATAAAAGTAAATTTGTAGCACAAACATATTTTTTCCTGCTTTTCATTTTTGTTATAAACATTTCTGTTACTGCATTATCTTTGCAATCATTATTTCTAGTGACTAATATTTCAAAAATATTAATTTTGTGAAAAATATTTTTGCCTAAGAAATAAGAAGTGATACATAAAGATACATAAATAGATACACACATTTTAGATAAATAAGATTTATAATATTCCCAATCTTACCAGTAATTTTGCAGCACTTATTTTATTGTTGTGTGCTTAGTACCCTAAGCATACTTCATTAAGTATTTATTAAATTATTAAAAAATACAATTACATTTTCTATTAATTTATTTTAACTTTTATGGGTTGTTTATTCAATTAACTAATATTATGTAGCTGTTCTGGTAATGTTTATTTTTAAAAAAATGTTCTCAATTTTTACCAAATTCTCATGGAATAACTAACATATGTCCAGTTATGTCATCGGGGTCTTTCTGAGAGAATTTATTTCAAATCATTCTTAACTCAAGTATGTATTCTGAGCACAAGATGGCACAACTGTTTCTGAAACTATCCTTAGACATCTCTGGGATTCATAGGGCAATGTCACTCCCAGTTTTACCGGTCCATATGTGAAATCCCAAAGTTTTTGAAACACTGACATTTGTGACAAATAAATAATTGAGTCTAAGAAATATGAAGGAATTCTTTTTTTCAAGTTGTATTTTTCCAAGTGCTGATATAGCTGGCTATTAAAATGGTTCATCTTGGCACACACTGGTGGAGTAGTGGTTAGGTCTGCCACCTCTGACTGAATACAGTCCACACACCAATAAACCAATTCCCAGGTCCAGGGAGAATAACTGCATAAAAATTTTTTAAAAATGCTTCTTCCTCCTCTCTCTGCCTATCTGCCTTCCTATTTGCCTTCATTCCTGCCTGCACCTTTCCTTTAAATAAAAAAAAAATCCAGCCTTCCTGAATCATCCCTGTAGAGGTATTACTTCTTTCCTTGATTAAAAAATGAAAGATGAAAAATGTTTTAGTAAAGTGTACTAACAATTTATTCAACCAGAAGGGAGAACTAAAAGACTTAAAGCACACATACAGATGCATTAGGAATAAAATACCCGACTTGGCAGAATCACTAGTTATGGCCAGGTATCAGCCGCTGTCAAAATTAGAAACCATTAAAAAATAAATAATTTGTTTTCAGTGTTAAATCCAATGTTACACATAGGAAGCTATTGCTGCGATGTTTATGAAAAAACGGTCTCCAAAGAATAACATTTATAGGCAGAACACCTCTGCCTAGAGCATCTCACTGAAGATGGCTTGGAGACAAAGTCAGTCAATTTGCAGGTGGCATTAGCAGCCCTTCTCTACCCTCCCCTCACTCTTCCTGCAGCCCCCATCCAGTGGGCCTGCCCAGAAAAACAAGGACGCCAATGGCAGACTGCTCATGGTCAGAACCAAGTTGAAAACTAACTTCATTTCTGTGTTTTTTCTTTTCTTTGATTTACCACCAATACCAAAAATTTACACCTGGTTTTCCTTCTCTGCAGTATTTTTACATTTAGATTTTGAGTAAATAAAAGGAAACAAAAAGGTATAAGATTATCAAATGATAGTAATTCTCACATACTTTATATTATAACTATTATATCAAGAGTAATAAATCCACTCAGATTGACTTACAATGTGCGTTGCTAAAGAGATGCAAGGAATATGCTAAGCTGACAAAAACTTACACTATTACTATTCATTTGTTGAATAGGCATTTTACTGAGAGTCTTAGTGCTAACGTGGCCCTAGGGATGCAATCGTGAGCAAAAATATATTGTGTCACATGCTTGTTCAGAGCAGCTCAGCAGAATAGAGAACGCAGATGAACCCATGGAATAAGTTTCTTGTACATGGTAGGCTGTTTGATTTGAAGTTACATTTTAATTTCTTGTAGACTTTGATCAGTTGAATCTTGGTTTTCAGACATGATGGGCTAAAGCTAACCTTATTTATTAGCAGTGATTTAGTGGGTTAATAAAACTGATATGGCAGCTGTTCTTATCATGGTAAGTTATTGCAAGTCCCTGAACAGCTTAATCCCATCATTTCCTTATCAGTTATCATTTGTGTTGTGTAAACTAACACGGAACTACTAGCTCAGTGGGAACATATGTTTCTGGAATTCTTTATAGTGATTGAAATGGAAAGAAGAAATACTGGTGTAGGGTGATTCACAAGTGAAGACAAGTATTAGACACGATGTAAATATTTTAGTAGTACAAAAGGACAGCAATCATTTCACTCGTTCTCTTAAAAATTTCTTTTTTATAGGCTGTTTGAAAAACACATGAAAGTTAATTCACACTTCTTCATTCCTAAAATGCAAATGTCATCTGTTGGCATAAGGCTAAGAACAGTGGACGCTAATGAATGAACACAATTTTGTTAGGCCCTGGCAAAGACTACTTGCATTATGCAAACATTTTCTTAGATAAGTTAACTTTTCCCCTCGTTTATGAGGTTTATCTCTGGCCGTTAAAAGACAAAGAGCTGCTCATTTACTATCTCTTCCCTGTTCTCAAAGACACTAAATACATCATCACTCAGATGATAATAACTGCCTCCTTAGACCAAAAGAAGGGTTCAAGGAAAAAGATGATCTTACTGGCTTCAGAAGAAACTGGAGATGAAACGTGCTAAAGCAGTACAATGGTTATTGTAAAATATTGAAATTTGTATTTCTAGCAATAGTCTGACTACCAAAATACTCTCATTGTGTATCCTCATATACACTGTTGAATTCTACAGCTTTTGTTCAACCTTAATATTTTACTGGTAATCTGGTGCCAGGTAGTAATTATTGAAAACAAGATTTAAGAGAATTTGTGTTTTATTAGTTTCTAAATTCCTAACAGGATACATTGACTCATCCAATAAATGAGGATTTTTCTTTACAGCAATTTCTAAAAGGTAAAACAATGAAGATAAGATAAAACTCCCTTCCTCTAAATCTTGCAGTTAATAGAGGAGGTCAATTATGAATAGACATGCAAATGGTAGAAGGTATCAAACTATGTGGAATAAATAACCAAGAGCTGGGTTCAAAGGACAGAGATTATTGCCTGAAAGACCAGTTTCATGTAGTAAAGCTCTGCCTGAAAGTGTGGGCAAGACGTGAAGGTGTGAGGGAAGAAGGGCATTCCTAATAGAGAGTTCCATAGAGTAAAGGCACCAGGATGGGGAAATGTAAGTTATTTATGGAGAACAAGCTATTCTGATAGTAATAGGTAAGTTATGCAGTACTTGTGGAGGGGTTAAGGAGTTAGTAGATCTCACATCATGTTAGATAGGAGAGTTTAGTCTCTACCAAATTTTAAATTGTGCTGAAACTCATAACATATGCATGCCTTTGATTGACAAATTCCTATTTATAAAGTTTTGTTTATGACATATTGTTTAACTTTTTCATTTATTAACTTGTCTGTTTAATAAGTTTTTGTTGGCTTTCTGTAATGGGAAGATTTTATTCTTGAGTTATTATTTTTCTATGTCAAATAACAGAGCACACAGAGCAGTCGTCTAAGTCTTAATGATTATGTTGTCAGCACTTAATATGATTCACACTGGACTAGGAGAAAAGTGTGTAAGCTGAGTATAAACATAGTCAAACTAGATTTTACTTAAGAAATTCTAATTATAAATAAAATTGAGGTACAAATTTATATGTATCTTTTGCATTTTGAGTATGGAGACAGCATGGGCTATTAAAGAGTGCTCTCTGGAGCTCTGGGTTTGAAACTTTTTCTTTAAACTCCTAAGCTGTTTTGCATCTTTCTGAATTTCTGCTTTGAAATGGAGATAATATTTGCAGGCTGCTGTGGAGATTTGAGATGAAGTATACATAAATTTCTTTGCATGTAGCAGTTCCATACTAAAGTGTATCTCCCCCTATTATTATCTACTACTGCTTTTATTTTAGCATATGTTAATTAGATATTACAATTCTTTCTTTGCATGCTTTTCTTCCCCACAAGACTGTCAACTCCAGGGCAGAGACCCTCTTCTATCTCTGAATTCACATCACTACCAAACAGTAAGCACTGAGTACATATTTGAGGAAAAGAGAGTTTGCTCTTTCATTGGTTTCCTATCAGCTGGCACATTTGTAAGATTTTATTCATAGAGTTTAGCTACACCAACATATCTGATTTATGAGATGTTGCTAATAAACCAACGCTATGTTCCTTCTCATTTGTAGAATGAAATGTGACACAGTCCCCTTCGTGTCTATATGTCTGGATTGAGAATGTTGTTTATATGAGATCTATGAATACAACACATATCTGAATTAAAAAGGATATTTTTGTTGTTAGATATAAAATCTTGACCCAGAATGTAGGCAGAGGAATTAAATGTTTCAATTTTTCAAGCTATTCTGCCCTTATGATCGAAGGAACAAGGCAAAATAATGTCATGTTATAAAAACAAAACAAAACAAAACATATGAATTGTGTAAAAATACCTTTTCTTTAAAAATCACAAAAGACAACAAAATTGCAAATCCATATTAGTCAGTCTTGATGGAATCCTAAAGGAGGTTAGACTTTTTAAAAATTGCCATCATCAGGTGATTTTTCAAAATGAAAATTAAATATGCCCCAGTACTAGTCCATGTACTGGACTGTTCCATGACTGGCAGGGAGTCTAGCTCAGAAAGACATGAACTAGGGTGGAATTCAGAAGCTTGCATGTTCCTGACTTCGTTTTCCATGTCTTTGTTCCCCATGCCCCTGCCATCATTGTATCGCTCACTAGCACAGAGATCAGAACACAGGATGCACTCTGATTGCATCTAGTGTTTGTTGTCTCCCTTTGCCATCTGTGAAACAATATAGTTTTTTTCTCAGTCTGCCTGGCAAACCACTTTTCTGCTGTATAATGTGTGTGTGTGTGTGTGTGTATCTGTGTGTTTGTATAAAGATGGTAGATTAGAAATAAGAGGATAAAACTTTTACTAAAAAATGATCAACTTTTAAAACAATGCTTAAATGCAACTGTTTTAGTAAGTGGCTAAAATATAGTTAAAACTCTATTATAGTCTACAGAAAAAAGAGCAAACCTTTAAAAGAAGATGCAGTTACAATATATTCCCATTGTAATAGAGCCCTTGTTTTCAAACAACCCTTCCTTTATTTCTCCTAATATAAAGACATTTACATTGGTATCTGTTCTAAAGTCGAATAAAGGAAATGTCAATGCTTATTTCACTTTCTAAGGTTCATTGACTATATGCTTGACTGATGTCATCAAAATCTACTTATTTGTTTGCAGTTTTTAGGTATTTTCCTTATCTGTTTCTGTTAAGGTGAATCTTTCAGTAAGGTCTTTATGACTTAAATAAGCTTATTTCTCTTCTAATTAGAGACATAAATCATCTTGATATATTTTTAGTTTCCATAACTAAAAAGGACATTTTTTGTGCAGTATAAGTGGAGCAGTTATGAGCAGTTATGAGCCTCCTCTGTTGAAGATTGCAAGTTACTATTGTTCCTCTACCAAAATTAAGGACTTGAAAACTTGTTTCTAATTTGCCACAATCATAAAATACCTTCATTTCCCTTGATCACCCCCCCTCCATTACTATTTCTCAAATAAAACAACCATTTCTGAACACATTTCTCATTATAATATAATTTCTCCATCTCAGTTGGCCCGGGGTCCTTAGAAGCAGCTTCTTGCTACTGTACTACCCTTAGACGCTCATGGGCTAGAACTCACCTCTGGGCCTCACACTTTAGAGGGCTCTCTTCTGCCTCTTCTCCAGCTGTTCTCCTCCCTAGGAGACAGAGTCCATAGTCTGAAAGAAGGTGTCTACTCAAAGATATCCATCTTCTAGATCACATTCCAGGTCCCTGGACCCTGCAATACACTAACCAAAGAGCCCGAAGTCTGCCTAGCTATGGGGGCTTTCCCCATCCATACTCGAGGGTGCTCTACTCAACCAGTGTACATTGACCTGAGGTGTAACATATTGGGGGGTGTGGATAGATTCTTGATCACTAAGGCTGCATCTTCACAAAAGGCCCTCATATTGAACGAAGAGCAGGACCTTGGAAGAAAAGGGACTTGGGGCTGACTCTTCTCCCTGCCATGTTCCTACATGGAATTCCAAGATCTAAGAATTCAAAATTACCTATCAGATCATCATGGAGGTAAATTTTCAAAATAAGAGAATAGGGACATTTTACGTGACAGTTAATTAACTTGTTTTATACACACACACACACACACACACACACATATACATATAACACTACTTAGATATGTGGTATATACTCTGGGTGTTTAAGAATGGAATTTGAGCAAATTCCTTCTTTATTGCTGAGGTCAGAAGAGGGACTTTGAAACTTAGGTCCTTCATTGTCCTGTCTCTTCATACTTAGATAATAATATAAGGTAAAAGGCGTTTAAGTATGGTTACCGTAGAGTCCGTTGGAAGCCCCTTTATACACATATTTTTATTCCTTCCCTGATCTTAGATGAATGCAGCTGAAATGAATGGTAACCAAGTAGGTTGTGATGCTGCCCTGGGGAAGAGAGAGGAAGCGTGAAAGCAGATGTTGTAGGAGGCGTTGTCACACTCCCTGGATACTTACTATTTGATTAGGTTTTGATGTTTGTGGCATTTGTACTTGGGTGTGTAATATGTCAGGAGTCGGCAGTGTGGGAGAATGAGCTACAACTTGAGAGCTGATGAAATGCTAAACTTGCCTGTGGCTCAGGATCCCTACATGCATTTTATTCTTGGAAACTCCATGAATTTCCATTGATTCATGACATAGTTTACCCCTCCCCATTGTTGTAAAGTTTGTTGTGAAAATGACAGTGAATTGGAGTCACTCTTCTTGAAGGAAATTATTTTTGAAAGCTCCCATGCTTCCTACTTACTCTCAGGCATGGTGCCAATGTCTTCTTCATACATGTCATGTACTATTTTCACCATCCTACAGATATACTACAAGAAAGCATTATCATTTTCTTGTTTAGTTGACTAAATTCAAATTGAACAATCAATCTGTAAGGAGATACACTTGATAGACTTCTAACCAATGCCTACTGACTTACAAATGTATGTGCTGACATGCAGATGCCTACATTTGCATTTTTTATATCTGAAATATTTAGAGAGAAGGGAATCATTTGTAGGCAAGTCTTTATTTTTCAAGTCTAGAGTCAGAAATATGATCATTAGTGTATTAGTGACCAGAAAAAAGAATTAAGCACATTAAGATGCTGCTTGAAAAAATTCTGGAGCGTTAGCTATCTATGGGGCGGAGGGATTGGGGAATGGGTGGCAAAAAAAAATTGTGGAAAATAAGGTGATTGAGATTGAAAGGCTGTAGTTCTTAATGTGGTTTTACTTCAGTGATACTTTGCTCTTTTTGCCCTGCAAGAACACCTTCATTGACGTAACTGGTTTCTGTCCTTGCCCTAGGTATCATTATTATGGAATTGGCATCAAAGAGAGCAGTGCATATTACCACTCCGTTTATTCTGGAAAAGGTCTAACAAGGTAGAGTTCCACTACTTTCCAGAGACGTTTTCAACATTTCTTTAAATATGCATGATATCTGTTGAATAAAATGACTTGCTAATTTTACTAACTGAAATGTTTTCTTTTAAGCATCAGACCTTACTTTCAACTTTATGCGAACCTTTACAATGGATATGGTATAGATTACTGGCCAGTTTATATAATTTTCAATCATTAATGACTAATTAATAGTAAACTTAGGTGTGCCAGAAAGATGAAAAGGAGAAATCAGAGAAGCAAAATTGCTTTTAAATTAGTATTTACTCATAAAACCAACTTCAATAAATTGGAGGCAGAAAATGTAAATATTTTTCTAAGAGATAGCCTATTTTAAAGATCTATGTGCTTGACCTACAAAAATGAGGAGTTTATTATAGTCATCTCTAATCACATATTTTTTGAATGCCAGTTTACTTTAGGAAGATAAAGCTCCTGATCTGTTTGAGTCTCTGTTAAAGGAAAAGCACAAATGAATATACAGAACACATTGTTCCAACCTGCCATGAATTATTAGGAGATTACTGACAAGTGAGGTGATATTCAATGAAAACAGTGACAATAAAAAATGTATTATTTTTTAAAATACTAGCGTTATCCATCTGAGATTCTCCTTTAGTATCATCTACCAATAACTACTCTTAGATCTCAAAATAATGAATTATTTTTGCAAATAAAATACCTTTTGGATAAAAATAATTTAAATGGTCTGAGTCCTACTATGTTGAAGTCTGATATTATAAGAACATAATGGCAGTTTACAAGCTACTACTCACTATAAAGTTAAATACAGGCTGGAACACACACAGATATTTTATGTCAGGTGTTCTTTGCTTACTTCATATCTTCTTACCTGACTTCCTTAAATATTTTTCATTTTACTTTCCATTAATAGTGGAATAATAATGTTTTTATTAAGTTGACAAAGATGCTTGGGTTCCTTTGAGAAATCAAGCAAATGGCTCCATCAGTGATTAGTCATTAATTCCACTAGTCATAGTAAGAAGTTGTAAGAAGTTATTACTTCTTTGTGTCCTCTTTTTCTTTTATTCCCATAACTTTATATGTATATATTTTAAACTAATGGAAAATGTACTGATTTTTAAGGTTTTCTGGAAGCAAGCTGAAGAATGAGGTAAGAAATATTTTTATTCTATTTTATAACTACTACAATAGGGCATTACAAACTGAACAATAAATGTTACGCATCCTTGATGGCAAAATATAAATAAATGTTATTGACGAGGCGTCCCTTAGATGATGGAGATAGAGCTAAGTTAGATTTGGGGCAACCAATGATTCTTTATAGGACCTATTAAGCAATTTCCAGGTAACTTAGGAAGGGTAATTTTTCATTTATCCCTACCTAATAGCAGATACTTCAGTGAGTGCAAAAAGTAAAGAAAACCATTGTTGATTTAAGAGATTTCCATTTAAATATAAACAAAAGCCTAAAGTTGATGATATGGAAAGAATTGGTATTTAGAATACAGCCATTTAGAAACAACCTTTAATAGTTGTCAAGAAGTTCAAATGTCACGCTATGCTTTGTTTTACCACTCTGTGTGTATACATATACTGGTTTACTGAGCTCCTCTGCAATGGGGAGGTAGGGAGATGGTAGAGGTGGGAGCCAGGCAGAAAGAGTACCCCCTGCCTCCCACAGTCTCCTAGACGCCCTTCCCCTCCCAACCCTAACCAAAGAACAGATCAGCAAACTTACTTTATCTAAATGAGTTAGACTACCATTAGGGACAGCATGGCTAATTAGGCACATGATAAGACCTTCATTATCCTCAAGTTAACTAATCATTAAAAAGAGGTGCCATGGAACTAAGAGCCCATGATGATGTATAAAGGGGTGACACTGGACCTGAGGTAGATTGTAACTCCATTAGTTTGGTGAAATGATGCAAGCATATGATCTTAAGAAATAATATAAACCCCCCAACCCTCTGAAATGATCCATTTCATCCCACCAGTGGATATAGTTAATATAGTTAATGGCTAATTACATAATAAAATCCTCCAGATTACTCTTTTTAGCAATGAAATAATAGCTCTTTATTAGATGTAAACAATTGTGAAAGTGCAAAAATATTGACTTAGAAACACACTTTCAGTTGACTGAAGTTTGTGTCAATAGGGAATTGAAGTAATTTCTCTGAGGTGTGTTCCTTCCACCACTTTAATGAGGGTGCTAATACTTGGGTACCAGCAGATCATCAGCTGACAGAGCCTGTGTATGGCCAGCCTTGCTTTACAGAATAAAAGAAAAATGTTTCTCTTGCCTATTGTTTCATCCTTAGAGAATACACTATAAATTCAGATGTAGATTTTGTTAATAAAGTTAAAATATTTTGGTTAGGTTATATAGTCTATTTTTCTAAAAATACCTGAATCAATGATAGAGTATCATTATGTTGATAATTATAGACATTAACACAATTAAAGGATTTCTAAAGGCTCAGAACTACTCTAAATACTTTAAAAAAATGATAATAAAGGCATGCCTTGATGGAGTAGGGGTTGGTCAGAGCCCACATACATCCCAAGGACATACGTTCATGTCCTGGGTCCAGAGGGAACAGCCAAGATCAACAACTGAGTAAAATAAAGTGCTTCCTCCTCCTCTCTCTTCCTGCCTCTGCTCACCTTCATTCCTGCCTTCACCTTTCTTTAAAAAAAAGTTAGTAAAGTACTTGTTCACCAAATTAGATGTTAAAAACAACTATTTTGTGCTTAGAATAACCAATCAGCATAGATTGCTCAGGATGTGAGACTTTCAGTATAAACCTCTATATACTACAGTTATTTGAACATTAATAGCTATGAAGTAGGGAAAATAGATGTTAACATGCTACTTTACAGCTAAGGAAACTAAGCTATATATGTGTATATATACATACATAGGTATACATTTTTAAATTCAAAATAAAGTCCTACTTTTTTAACCCATCATCGATATTAATCAATAAATATATGATGTTACTAGGGATCAAAAATAGTGAATTGATGGATTTGATCTTTTGCAATGCAGCAGAAAAATATATCTTGAACAAGTAATTATAAGTAATTATAAAGGGTGTCATAGGAAGTTAATCTAGTGTAAGTGGTTAAAGACATTTCCCACAGGAAGTGATGTTTAAGGAAAGAACTGAATGTAAGTGGGGGTTTGGAGAATGGAGCTGAGGAAGAGAGAGAAGGGTGGTGCAGACAGGTAGGACAGCGTATGTTAGGATTTCTCAGCCACGGTGCTGTTAATATTTTGGACCAAGTAATTCTGTGTGTGAGGGGGATGCTCTGTAGGATATTTAGCAGCATCTCAGTAGCCCTGACTTCTACCCATCAAACTCCAAATAACAACTCCCTTCGCTTTTGACAACCAAAAGCGTCTCTGACATTGGGTATCAACCACTGGCACATGAGAAGACAAGCATGAAGAAATATCAGGTTATAAATGTATGAATAGCCTGGATAAGAGAGTATCAGGACTTGAATTACAGCACTAAGTATGGAGAGAAATGACTGATTTTAGCTGGGAAACACTGGAGCAGAAATAGGTAGAAAGGATACAAAGTTAATAGGTTCAATTTGGGGCTTGTCAAATTGTGAAACATCAGTGTAGCCTTGAAGTGGGCAGTGAGCCACATGTGCCTGGAAGGAGAGGACTTATTTAGATATTTAGTTTGATGGTGATTGAAGCCACGGTAATGGATAAAAATTCCTAAGGAAAAAGTGAGAACAGAAATGATTATCAACAAGGAGTTGTGAGAAGTGGAGAAAATGAACAGGATCAGTAAGATAACTGAGGAGAATCCAGAGAGGGAAGAAGACAAAGAGGAGAATTTAGTGGCACAGAAGCCAAGAGAAGAGAATGCTGCTAACTGAAGAGAATGGTCACTATTTTCTAATGGCATCAAAAGGTCATCAAGACAAGGCTTGAAAAGATCTATGAAATCAGTTAATTGGCGATTATGACTGCCGGGAAAGCATTTTCAGTAGAGAGCTGGGATTTCATTAACTTGAGAAATGAGTGGGAAGTGGGCCTTGTAACTGAAATTTTTAGTCAAGTTGAGAGTGATAGTTGGAGGAAGAGTTGAAATTTAATTTCGATGGATGATTAGATGATTATTTTAATGTTGGCAAAAGAGATCCAAGAAAGTGTGGAAATTCAAGATATGAAAGAAAGGGGGGAGTTGAGAGCACAAGGTCATTGAAGATGTAGGCAGGGAGCAGGGGAAGTTTGAAATAATTGATTCTGAAGAGAAGAAGCACTTCTCTCATTAAAACTGTTCAGTTTAGATGCAAGTAAATTTGTGGTAGAAAATTGAGGTAATTCGGAGGTTTTAGAATTTTCTCTGAGGTATTTATTTGTCAGTAGTCAGGTCATCTGCTCTGAGTGAAAATTGTGGTGGTGGGGTGTGGGGGCATAAAAGTAAGGAATGTAGGTTTTCATACATGTAGAAAAGTGCCATCCTTGGGAAAACTGAAGAAAAGGTCACTCAAATCCTCCGCAGTATTTAATTTTCTAACAGAACTTCTGTTCAGAGAGGTGGGAACAGTCTCTATGAAAGGCAAGAAAGATAGGATATTATAAAATTTAAATTATAGGAACCATCAGAAAAAGAAAATATTCGGAATCAATTATGACAAAAGGTACATAATGCCAGTTTGAAAGAAAACTTAGTATGAAAGAAAATTTTAAATGAAGGCATAGCATACGTGGATAATATTATGAATGTGTGTAAATTAATTTAGACATTTTTAGACACTAATAATCTAATGAAAATTGAGTGAGTAATTGATTCAAATGGCTAGCAACTTGCTCTAAAAATATACAGAAAATAATAATGAAAAGATGTAAATAAGAATAGTCAAAAGTAAACTTGTCTGGCAGATATTAAAGTATTATGACACTATGATATTGACTCAAGTTTAGATGGAAAAAATCTATTGCAGATTCAATACCTAAGTAAAGGCTCTAATATATCTAAGAATTTAGTGTGTCATCAAGGAAACATAACCAAAGAAAGAAGAAAGTATTTTTCAATGATTTATCTTAAGTTCTTTCTGAAGGATGATGGAGTATCAACCAGGAAATTATCCATCAGGCCTTAATATTAGAAAAGTAGACTGTTTTGGAAAAAAGTGTTCTTTACCTCATAGCCTTATGAATTTCATGGAAATTACTGAATATAAAAATAATTGCAAGGGAACTTATGTATCTACCTGACTTCTGGATGAGGAGTGACTTTTTAAGTATAAAAACATTTTTTTCTTTGAAAAAAAATTTTCAAAGAAAAAATGTCATTGTATCAAAAATCAAAATCTTCCTTATGTCAGCACACCCTGATGGAGTAGTGCTTGGGTCAGTCGCCTCCGAGGGGCGCAGGCCACATACCCCTGGGTTCAAGTCCCAGGTCTGGCAGGGAGCAAGCAGTGTGAACAACTAAATGAAAAATAAACAAAGTGTTTCTTCCTCCTCTCTCTTCCTGTCTGCTTGCCTACTGCTGTCTTCATGCCTTAAAAAATAAATACTTGTATCAAAAGCAACATATGCAAAATTTGAAGTCAAAAAAAAGACTGGCGAAATATTTTCAGCAAATAGAACCGTGATAGACTATCTCTGCTACATGAAGAAACTACCAATTTATAAGAAAAATATGAAGATTATAACAAATAGTAAAAAAGATGGATAATGCATGCAAAGAAAAAAAAATGCCTCAATATGAACTACCAAATAAATAAAAATAGAACAATTTAAATTATAAAATATTCAAATATTAAGAAATATAATGAAGCTATGATAAGAGATTTTTTTTTTCATATCCTACTACTAGTGAAGACAGAATAAACTCTGGGATACACTTAGAAGATCTCTATCAAGTCTTTGAAGTGTTCACACTCCCACTAATTCCACTTCTGTAGGAATTTTACATAAATAAATCATAGAAAATGAGACAAAATATTGTGTGCAAATTTGTTATCGACTACAGTGAGAAGCTGCCTACAATCTAAATGATTAGTAATAACAATAGGGCTACATAATTTGCAAGTGTTTATGAGATTGAATATTATGTATTTATTAAAAGAGTTTTCATGACTTGAAATATTAATTGCAACAAAAACGGGGTACAAAAGCCAATATATATGTGTATATATGACCTAATATGTAAAATGTCTAATACAAAACTGGGTATTCCTTTATCATATATAAATGACAGAATTAGTATCTATAACTGTGCTTGAAGTATGGTAGCCATTAATTTATTTTAATTAAAAGCTTTTAATTAAAATTTAAAAATTCTACTTCTCCGTCATATTAGTTATAATTGAATTGCTTAATAGACATATGTGACTAGTGACGACCTTGTTAGACAGTACAGATAGAGAATATTTTCATCACTACAGAAAACTCTATTGGAAATCAGTGTCCTAAAACATGTTTGCAACTCAAATATAAAGAGACAAACTGATAGCAAAGCATATGGACAGGCAATTCACATAAATGAAAAATGATTCACAGTGTTGGGATTCACTATGTGCATTCTGGTTAATCAAGTCCCATAACTCACTGTTAGTAAATATTATGAATATTATTCCTGCCAATAAATATATGAAAAGTGCTCAATCTAGATTTTTCATCAGAGAAACAAAAATTAAAACCAGAATGAGGAGTAATTATTTCATTATGATGGCAATAAGTATAATTTAAAAGTATAGAGTTCTGAAAATAGTGTTGTCAGGAATGTGGAGCAAAAAAACACGAGCAGAAAAAGGGACGGTATCTAGTAAAGTTGAAACTATTCTCATCTAGACTATATTCCTAGAGAAACCTTCTCACTGCACCACAGGACATGTGAGGTTGTTTATTGCAGTATTGTTTATAATTTTAGAAGACTGGAAAATGTTTATTATCATATAATGATAAAATATATTTTATATTCATATACAAGAGGATACTACACTGCTTGGAGATGAGTGAATTATAACTGCAAGAATAAGAGTAAATTCATCTAACCTAAAGTTAAGTGAAAAACAGCTCATTGAATGTGGAATGATACATACCATATGGTACCCATTTTAAAATAATAATATATATATTTTTAAATATTTACATGTGAGGTAAGTTTTTAACTTTTTGATATAAGCCAAATCCAGGACATAGTTTCGTGTAGGAAAGGAAGGGAATGAGATTAGAGAGGATTACAGAGTCAACTTTAATATGTCAAATGTCTAATGTCTTAATCAGGATGGTAAGTACATGGGTATTCATTACTTTTTATCTATACATTTTTAATGTTTTAAATAGCTTATAATATAAAAGCAAGTAAAATCAATAGCAAAAGCAAAAGAGAAAAGAAGAGACTGGTGAGAGAAATCATCAGTAGTACCAATTTTGAGTATTCTATGTTTTTAGTCTTAAATGGAGTGATTCACATTTCAAAAATTTCTTAGAAAATGCCTCAGAATCTTTCAATCCCTAGGAATAAAACAAAGAACCAAACCAAATCTAGTTTTAATCCTTTGTCATGATCCAAAAAAAAAAAAAAAAAAGCTTTGTTTTCCTGTAAGTCTTCTAGTCTGGATCAAATTCTGTTCTACCTAGAGTAATGAAGATGCCATTTCTTAGGGAATCAGTCCCTTGATTTCATACATTTCAACCAGGAAGTTTCCCCAAGAGCCTGAATTTCCTTCTCCGTAGCATCAACTATTCATGGCTAGTTTAACAACTTTGTACGAAGATAAATAACAAATCCTCCCTCTTGGTATATGCTTTTCAAATATTTGTAGACTGTTATCATGCTCTCCTTCAATCATCACTGAGCCAGTCTGTGCAGTTTCACTCCTTTAATCTTTCCTCATAAATCAGACCCTCTTACCTACTAATCATACTGGTTCCTTTCTGTAGGTTCCTTGTTTTCTTTTGGGAACAGGATTCTTAATAGTTCACCAAAGAATACTAAAGTCATCAGTAGAGAAAAAAAAAATGCTGGCCTATGATTTGGCTTCTCTTTATACAATTATTAGCAAACATAATGGTGGGATTAAAATGTGCATATTTTGTTTTTTCTAGTTAATCAATCCCTCCTTTCTTTTTGTCCACTTTCTGGATAGCATATTATTACCAGATTTATGTACTTAAACAAACTTTACACGCAATTATTAACATAGCCAAACAAATGTAATAAAAAATTTTCTTTTCACACTCTTGTCTTCTGATGATTTTTCCATATGTTACTAGCTTCTATTACACAAAAGTATTAATTATCAGCATGGGAGTTTTTAAATATGTTTATAAGTAAAAGACATATACTTCTTTCCTTACTATGTCTCTTTAGCACTTGAATAAAAAATATATTTTAATTAATTGCATTTTAGCACTTAAATTGGGAATGCATTATTCATAACACACACTGCACACAAAGAATTTTGAAAGTAGCTGGAAGATAAAAACTCTCTAAATCTCATAAGTCAGAGGACATAAAAGTCCTGTGTACCCCATCCAATCGCTTTTCTGTCTCTTACCTACCAAAATTTACTATTCTCCAGAATTTGCTGTTAATTTGGTGCTTGTTTTTCCTTCAAGTTATCATTTATGAATGTATGCCTAAATGATATTTGCTTATTGTTGCCCAGTTTATTATTGTTATTTGTCTCATGTAGAAATGGATTCATTTTTCCCAGTTTACTTCAACAGTAGGTTTCATGATTCGTTAGTGTTAATATCTGTAGTTCTAGTACCTTAATTTGTACTTCTATATAATATTCTTTTGTATGAAAATAACATGCATTTATTTATTATATTGTTGATAAAAATTTTTCTTTTTTTTTTTTTTTTTTGCTTGAAAAACAATTGCTATGAATGTTCTCCAAGTACAGAGTAGAAAGCAGGGTCCTAGGATTGCTCATGCTCAACTTTCATAGTTAAGGTCAAGTGGTTTTCAAAAATGGTTGTATCAACTTTCGTGCTGTGTGTGAGCTTTGGTTTGACTCCACATTCTCACAAACACTGGCACTTAATAATATTCTTTGACACAAAAAGCTTTGAATTTCGTGAGGTCCAGTTTGCCTGCTTTTGCTTTTGTCATCTGTGCCTTTATCTGTTGTATTCAAGAAACCATTGCCAAATCCAGTTTTGTGAAGCTTTTGCCTGTTTTTCTTCTAAGAGTTTTCTAGTTTTATTTAATGCTTTGACTCATTTTGAGTGACTTTTATATGTGGTATTCGGTATTAGACCCATTTTCATCCTTTTGCGTGTGGAGTGCCCGTTACCCTAGTACCATTTGTTGAAAAGCCCTTTCCTCGCTGAATCATCTTGGTAACCTGGTGAAAATATTTGACCATTTATTAAGGACTTATTTCTTAGCTCTCTTCTCTATTCCACTGTCTGTATGTCTGGCTTTATATCAGCACCATAGATTTGATTATAAAGATTTGTAGTAAGTTTTAAATTAGGAAATGTAAATCCTCCAACTTTGTTTTCTTTTTAAGATTGACCAGTTGAGGTCCCTTGAAATTACATATGATTTTAGGGTGGATATCCTACTTCTTAAAATATGGGTAATTACATGGATCTTTAGATTTTGTTGGGTAGTATGATATTAACAATATTGCATTTTGCAAGTCAGAAGCATAAGTTGTCTTCCCACTTATTTATGTTTTCTTTCATTTCTTTAAGCATTTTTTTTTTTGTGGTTTCATTGTACAAGTCCTTCACCTCCTTGGTTAAGTTTATTCCTATGTATTTTATTCTTTTTTATGCTATTATAAATCAATTTATTTTCTTCATTTCCTTTTTAGATTATTTATTTTTTATAGTATAGAATTGCAAGTTATTTTTATGTGTTGACTTTGTAGCCTGCTACTTTGCAAAATTCATTAGTTGTAACAGATTTTTTTTGTAGAATCTTTAGATTTCCTCCTTTTAAGGTTTTATCATCTATGATAATGATCATTTTCTTTCTTTCTTTCTTTCTTTAGATGTTGTATTTATTTTTCTTATTCTGTTGTTCTGGATAGGACTTCCAGTACTGTGTTAAATAGAAATGGTGCTACAAGGTATTCATGCTTGCATCTGATATTAAAGGAAATGTTTTCGGTCCTTCCCCATTGAGAGTGATGCTTGCTATGATCTTTCATACAGTTTTTATTATGTTGAGATAGTTTTCTTCTATTGTTAGTTTGTAAGTGTTTTTAATATGAAAGTGTATCAAACTTTGTCAAATGCGTCAAGATAATCGTGCGATTTTGTCTTTATTCTGTTAATGTGTATTATGTTAATTGATTTTTGTGTGTGTGTCAGACCATCCTTGTATTCCAGAAAGAAATCTCACTTGTTCGTGGTTTGTAAGCCTCTGACTATGCTGTTGAATCAAATTTGCTAATACTTTGTTAAGGGTTTTCGCATCAAAGTTCACTAGGTATATTTGTATGTTTTTTGCAGGATTTTTGTCTGACTTTAATATTATGACAATGTTGATCTCATAATATGAATTAGAACATTCCCTCCTCTTCGATTTTTTTGAAAACCTTTGAGGATTGATAATAGTTTATATAAATATAGATTTATATTTTTGGTATAGGTTACCAGTAAAACTATCAGAGCCTCTCTTATATATATTTTATATAGATCATTTTTAGTATAATTTTTCATAATGCTCTTAAAGTACTTTTTATTTCAGTATTTAGTAGTTTTCCTTGTTTTAGTAATTGAATCTTTTCTGTTTTATAGTCAATCCATGTGTTTGTAAATTTTGTTTCTTTTTGATGAACCAGTTTTTTATTTTGATAATTTTCATTATTTTTCTATTCTCTATTTCATTGATTTTTGCTCTAAGCATTATTATCCCTTTTCTTCTCTTAGGTTTAGCATTCTTTTTCTTATTTCTTACTTTGCAAATTTGGGTTGACGATTTAAGATTTTGCTTGTTTTTTTTAATGCAAGCATTTATTTCTATAATTTGTTCTTATAAGTACTGTTGTATCTGATAAGTTTTAGTGTGTTGTGGTTCCATTTCCATTTCTAAGTTTTTTTCCTAATTTATTTTATAGTTTCTCCTTTGGTTTATTAGTCATATTAGACTGTTATTTGCTATCTGAAATGGTGAATTTTTCTAGTTTTCCTTCTGTTATTAATTTCTAACAACCTCATTGCAATCATAGAAGATACTTAGTATAATATATATCTTTTAAAATTATCGAGACTGAATTTGTGGTCTCACATATGATCTGTCCTGAAAATATCTTACATGCACTTGTGAAGAATGTACATTCTGTTGCTATTGGGTAAAGTTCTGTATGTCTTTCTAGTTGATTTATTTTGTTGTTCCAGTCATTTTATTTCTATTTGGCTGTTCTATGCATTACGAGAGTGAGATATTGATATAGTCAACTATTGTTATAAAATAATTTCTTCCTTTAAATTCTTTTCTCATTTGCTTTGATGTATAATATATAACTTTCTTTTTGGTTATCATTGAGATTGCATTAATATCTTAAAGTTATAATTCTAATTTTAATATATGCCATCTTAAGTTCAGTAGTATTCAAATATCTGCTTCTTTACTGTATCCTCACCTCTTTCGGTTCCAAGAGGAAAAAAGAGGGAGGCAGAAATTATTTTAGGAAATATTATTAGCTGGATGCATCCCAAGTTTCATAAAAGACATGAATATAAACATCCAAGAAACTCAATGAGTTCTAAGAAGCATAAGCTCCCAGGTTATGACATGTCAAATAGTAATAAACTTGCTCAGCTTTTAAAAATCTGTGAATGTCTTAATTTCTTTGCTTTTGAAAGACTGTTTTGTCAGATAAAACATTTTTGGTTGATAATTTACTTCTCTTAACACCTGTATAGCTCAGCCTGGCCTCCAAAGATTCTTTTAATAAATCTGATGATAATCTTATTGAGAATTCCTGTGTTCGTCTTTTGAAAGTTTGATTTCATTGTGTTTCAGTGTATATGTCTGGGAGCTTATCTTCTACCTTTTGATTTTCTGCTGAAAATAGCCTTTGAATTTAAAACTGTGGTAGTTCTGGAAATCAAACTCTTCCCCCTTCCCAGGATTTTCTTTCAAGATTAGTCAGAGGTATGCACTTAAAATCTTTTTAGGTCTTTTCTGAGCCTACATTTTCATCTGGGTATGATCAGTGACTTTCTACTTTCCTCCATAAGTTCCGTTGCTTTTATATGTCTTAATATTTAATGCCTCGTTTTCAAAAGAGGAGAAAAAGAGATGAAAGGGAGGGAAAGGCACCAGCTTTTTAAATCCCCTGCAAGTCACTTTAGCTACATGAAAGGGAAGGGGTGCAATATCTAGGGAAGGGGCACAAAAATGGTTAGCTACTTCTGTGTCTGTATCGTCATCATTAGAAGCAGCAGAGCTCAGAATATAGATATCCAGTATTTGGAATATGATGTCTTTCTTACCCAACCTGGCTCCCAGAAACTGTGAGCAAGCTACTACTGAAACTTGCGTATTCCCTACTCTGGGGCCGCTACCCACTACCAAACTGACTGTAGTATACGGCCTCCTCTGGACGTCTTCAATACACTCCATAGTTTCAAACTGGTATATCAGACAGTACAGTTGTTTTGGTATGGAGAAAACGTCTGTTGCTTTCTACTCTACCATCTTCCCAGAATCCTTTCCCATAATTGATACTGGGGTGTAACAGAGATAAAATGTCATTTCTTCTCTGGTAAGCTGCAGTGCTAATTTTGTCACACATTCATGGGACATCTGTTTCATTCCAGTTCTCTTTTAGTCTATATGCCAAGATCACTCACTTATTTAATAAAGTTTTATAATACATTTTTATACCTGGTAGTACAAAATTTTCTTATCAAGTTCTTGTTCATCAATGTTGTGTTTATTCTTTGTTTTGCAATCCAAAGACATTTTAGACTGATCTTATTAAATTTCATAGGAAATTCTGATGAAAGTTGATTAAATTGGCTTTGAATAGACCAATTGTGTTGAATTGACATTTTCACAATATTAACTCTTCTTATTTATAATTTATTTAATGTATTTTGATAAAGTTTAATTATTTTCCTACCATTGTTTTCACTTCTTTCATTAGACTCATTCTTAGGCATCATATAATATTTACTGTTATTTTATATATATATATATGTCTTTTTATTGCATGCTCTTAATGTTTAGTCCTTGATTTTAGGAATTCAGTTAACATTTTTTATGTCTTATATCCAGAAACATTGCTAAAAATATAACTGGTTAATTGTAATAATTATCATGCAAATGTTTTCATTTTTAATGTAATTAAGTATATTGTAAATAAAGCTATGTTTTTCTTCTTCCTCAATAATTTTTCATTACCTCTTTGGGCCATATTGCTCTGGTTATCAAGTCTAATCTAGGCTATAATAATAGGCAACCTTATCTAACTTGTGATTTTTAGGAGAATATTTATAGTATTTATCACTGAGTATAATATTTGCTGTGGCTTTTGATAAATCATTATAAAATGGTTAAGAGAATTTTTCTGTCTAGTTTTAAAAGACTGTATGTGTATGTGTGTGTGTGTGTGAGAGAGAGAGAGAGACAGAGAGAAAGAGGGAGAGAGAGAGAGAGAGAGAGAGAGAGAGAGAGAGAGAGAGGGAGAGAAGGGGATGGTAACTGAATGGTAGCTGGATTTTCAACAGTTGTTTTTTCTGCAATAATTGGGATGATTATACAGTATATGGTGTTTTCTTTTATTCTGTTAATGGTGAATTGAAACCCAACCTGTCTGTGATTATTCTTAAGCACTGTTGGATTGGGTTTGCTAATATTTTGTGTTGTACTATTTCAAGTGATATTTGCCTATAATATTTCTGGTTTTGGTATAAAAGTTTTTTAATGAATTGGGTGAGGTCCTTTTTTGTCTGTGTTTCAAACAAATATTTTAAGTTCGAAATGATTTATTTCCTGAATTCTTGATAAAGCTCACCTATTAAATCTTCTGGAACTGTTGTTTGTTTTCTTCCTTGTGGAAATATTTTTACTAGCTATATTTGTTTCATAGAAATTAGACTATTTTCATATTGCTAAATTAAATTTAATACACTATATATTATCCCTTTTTGGTTTATATTTCTTTGTTTTTCTTTACCCATCTCAAAGAAATTATATCTTAGAATGAATAAGCATATTTTTCATCCCCCCCAGAAAGGTATAAGAAAAGTTAAACTCCCCTAAAATTAGAATTAGGGTGCATTTTTGTTATGTTTACCTATCAAATGTCAGTTTCAGTTTTTGCCTTAGTTTTTCTTTCCTTTAAGATTACATTCTTTATTTTCTTGTATTCTATTATTTTCCCTGTTAGTGTTTTCATTGTTGACAGTGCAAAGATAATTGATGGTCATAAATGTCATATCCAAAGCACTGAAAAATCTGTGAAGCTTATCTGTAATTATTAAAACTGATTAAATAGGGTGGATTGGAATCAACTTTGCTATTATATAGGCTCATGATAGTTAATCATTTCTGTGGTAGTTCTTTATTAATGTCTTAGTAATTATTTGATCAGAATCATCCTTCTCTAGCCATATTTGAAAACAAAGGTTAGCAAGGCTATACGCCCAAGCTGAAAGAAGTGAATGTCAACTGCACATTTAATACAATATTTGCTTGCAAATTTATATAAAATTGGCCAGTAAGAATCAGTGCTTCTAAAGTATCTGGTGTTGAAGGACTCAAAAATTCTACCAACCTTTTCCTGATTTATCATAAATGTAAAGAAAAAGATCTGCCAGAATTAGGAATATAAACAGCATACAAGCCCTGTGTACCTATATCAGTAAAACACATTTGTCTAGTAAACATCTTCAACATGATAGGAACAAAGAAACACCAATCTAGAAATGCATGTAGCAAAGAATGTCAGAAACATTTTATTTTCTTTACCATAGTCACAATTTCATTCTTTTCTTAAAAAAATTTCAGGGGATTATTTTTTTAAGGTTCTCAGTATTTTTGGAAAATTCTGATTGATAGCAACCAATAACACTCCTATGGTTATTTTTAAAATAAAAATCAAAATTCTAGTGAGCCTAGAAACAAACCTATGCCTATATGGTCATTAATTTATGACAACTGAACTAATTATGTTCAGTGCGGGTAAGACAATCTCTTCAATAAATGGTAGTAGAAAAACTGAAAAGCTGTATGTAAAAGAATGAAACTTGACTGCTATCTTATAGCATACACAAAAATTAACTCAAGCTGGATGAACGATTAAAGATAAAACTAGAAGAAAACATAAGTAGTGAACTCCTTGATGTTGGTCTTGGTAATGATTTTTTTAAATTGTGATAGTTGTTCTTTTTTTTACATTTTTTTCAGTGTCTTTACTTCACAATGTTATATTCATTTTAAGATATTGAAATTGTTTCTCAGTCTGTATTTCATGATGTTTTCAATCTGACACCAGAAATAAGGAGACAAAAGTAAACATCAACAAAACTGTAAAGCTTCTGCACAGCAAATGAAACCATCAACAAAATGACCAAACTTTTGACTGCAACCCAGTGAGATAAAATTTTGTTTGGGAATCAGGAGCAATCCCTTATGACCTCAGAGTCTCATTTGCTGAGGCTCTGGTTCTGTCATGAGTAGACATTCTGTTGTTCTCTTGGGTTCCTTGTAGACACAGAAGCAATACACCATTATGTATTATTTCTTATTTGTACTTTTTTCTAATTTTCTGAAAATTACTAGAGATGTGCTCTCTCCAAGGGATTCAAAAGAACAAGTATCTGAACTCAGGTGGGAGAATGTTGAAGTGGGAAAGTTCGAGTACTAGTGTTGGAATCAGAAGGTTTAGACTCCAGTCACAATTCTACTGCTGATTATCTCTGAGACTGAATTAAAAAATTTAAATGAGGTACATCATCTCATTTACTTAATACATAAACGAGGAGTTTGGATTTGGTCGTTCTTGACGTTTCTATAGCTAAGATAGATAGTTATCAAAGTAGATCTCTCCAAACTTATGCCATTAACAAATGTGAATGAAAATTAAATCTCTGAAAGTTGTGAAAAATGATAAGTGCTCAAAACTAAAATCTAAAATAATAGGAAAGATACCCGATGCATTATTCATTCAGAAATAATAATTCTGTTGCCATGTCTAGGTGGTTTAGTGAAATTTGAACAGTCTACCCCAATCTCGTAATTTGTTGTGGTTTTCAGGATGAAGTTCCGTGGGTTTCTATTTTGCTACAATTGTATTTTGGAGCCAGATGGTGGATAATGATTTCTTTCTTTCTACTTTTCTAAATTATAGGGCGGCTTCACTCGTAAATACTCGCTTAGCTCAAAAACTGGAACCCTTCTTCCAGAGTTCCCCAGCGCTCAGCACCTTGTCTACCAAGGATGCATTTCTAAGGACAAGGTATCAATTAAAGATGCTTCTCTATTGATTTTCTGATATGTTGGTTCCATATCTCAATTTGTTGGGAATCTCATGGCACTTGGAGGAAGCAGTCTGAAATCTGCATAATCAAACATAATTGACTGATTTATAGGAGGGACAAACATTTACTGACATTGATTAAACACTTTCCAATTAATTATTTACCATCTTCATGATAGGACATAATCAGAAGGTGGTAAAATAGGCCTTAAAATACCAAAGATTATTTTTTATGTAAAACTCAATGCCAAGGAAGAAAATATTAGAATGTGTCTATCACCTGCAGTTTCTTCAATAAAAGATTTTTATATTTTTTATTATCCCCAGTTAACTTGTCAATACTCTAGTAGTTGAGCACTTCTCAAGGACAGAATTAGAAGATCACATCGTTGCTTTTAATTCTATGATTCTCTCCTCTCATATTTGCAATGTCTTGGAAAAGTTAAGCAAGAAGCAGTTTTATGTGATTTAGTTTATAAATAATCCTCAAGATGACTTCTCAATGTCTATGTAATAAAGTCTAAGTCTAAATGCTCCTCTATTTCTGAACTTCTAGAGTCATTTGCTAGGTATCTTCTGGTTGATCATTAGCAAGATCCACAAGACATGATAATTTCTTGATTCTTCTTTGAACTTAGGTTCATTTTTCATTAGCTTTTGAGGGAAACTCCTTTCAGAGTGTGTTCTTTGTTCATATTTGAGGGGCGCAGATAGGAGAGCATGACTGACTCATGTCCAGCTATATTGCTTCGGCAATAGGCTTTCTGTAGAGACGGGAAATAAAAATAACACATTAATGAGTAATTAGAGGTGCACAGTAACTTCTGGAATTCATTCTAATGACGGACAATTGAGATGAGGCAAAGTCCTGAAGTTAATTCTTAAGCGTAAATTCTAAGCAAGTCTCAAAACATGCCCACATCCTACCGTACTCCTCCCACATATTTCTCAAGATTACCCTATCTTTTTTTTTCCATCCTCTAGATATTATAATATAACAACTTAAGATATGAGAAACCTCCAGTCACTGTGAATATGTGACAGTTTATGGGAAAACCTAGAGAAATCAGTGGGACCTCAACAAACACAGTGCTTTGGGGGAGGGGATTGTTGGGTCACCTTTGTGAAGAGGATTACTTACTTGCAAACACATTGGGAAGGTGTTGACTGTGTAAATATAGCTGGTGAGAGAGAGCAGGGGATGAGATGGGAAAGTAACAAATAAATAAAGAGGAGTAAGTAGTCTGTTCCTCTGGTTTATTTCAGTTTCACTGCTGGCCTTCAAGGAGCTCCTTTTCCCATCACCTTGAAAAACTACTCTGTAGATCATTTTTCACTCGGGTATCAAGATGCTTAACTAACCCCTGGTTTTTAAGTTCATTCCCAGTGGTTCCCATCATGAGCACCAGGGACTGTCACTCCTTTGTCCCTTGAGGACAGCAGGACCCTGCCTTTCACCTTCTGAACCTGTAGTTAAACACTTTATGCACCTGCTTTCTTGAGGCAGAAAGGATGGAGGCCACCCATTGAGAAGTTGACCCCCTCCTTGCGCCCTCAAAAGGGGTGACTGAAACTGAGAGCCTGTTTTCTGCCTCATCACAGTGTCACTCAAAGCAGTTGTCACCTCCCACCAACTTCGTGAAGATAAGCCTTTTTCTGCTCCTGCTCCTCCCTCCTTGCCTTCTGCAATGTGATGTCAGTAATCAGAAAATTAGACGAAATAATGTTTATAAGGAATACCAAGTAAGATACAACTAAAATACATTTCCCTGAGATGATGCAAATGATAGCTAAACAAATGGACTACCAATAAAAAGAAGAATATTTCTTTCTGTGATTTGTATATAACAATACATTTGACACAGATAGACACACTCATGAAGGTAAAAGCTACTGGTGTTTTCATGGGTTTCAGGGCTCAAAGGGTTAATTTTTAAATAATAGTTATACATTCCTTTGTTTTTCATGCTGTCTTCATCCTCATTTAAAAAAACGTATCTTGGCTACTCACCTGAAAATACACTATTGTTGCTTAAAGTATAGAACGTGTCTCAATAACATTAATGGTGACATAGCCTGTTAGAGTTGTCCTTCAGTCAGCATACCTTTTAGAGACAGATCAGACATTTGCATGTCATCATTATACAGCTTTGAGCTAGGTTACAAAGATGTACCTTGTACCTTACTGGATAAAGGTTGAAGAGTAAGTGGTTAGGACAGGGACAGCTGCGTCACCATCGCCATGCTAGATGCTATTGAGACAGAGGTAGCTAGCCTCTGTCAGTTTCTCCACATGTATTTATTATGGATTAGTCCCATCACTTTATATGTGTTCATTCATTCAGTCCTCATAACGATCCTATTACATATCAACTGTTATTATCATGTCCATGTTACAGATGAGGAAACTGAAAAACATAAATATTAAGTAGTTTGCCCAACATCATGCAGCTAGTAAGTGGCAGATTAGACCTGGCATTCACAGCCTGGTAGTCTGAGAGGAAAGCTCACTCCTTTAACCTTAAAACAACGGCCTTATTCACACAGACCGCACATCAGTAAGAAAGGGACATTTCCAGATTATAAAGAGCTCTGAATTTGACTATTATTAATTTGCTGCATTATCTAATTCCAGTCCGTTGCAATTTTTAAAATACATTTAATCTAAATATCTGTGGTACCATGGAAATTGAGACATTTCGTTACAGATAGTCAGTGTTCACATCTTTTTGGGGGTAAATTCATCATTTGATGTTATTGTTAATTTTAGGTAATACTTCGTAGGTTCTTACTGTGTACCAGGCATTGCTCTATGTACGTCATGTCTTATTTAATCGCAGTATCATAGGAGTAATGTGGTATTACCTTGATTAAAGATTAAAGAAGACCTGGGGCTCAGAGACAAAGCACCCTGTGTCTAGTCAGACCTGGTAAGGAGTACAGGGGAGCTGGGTGCTCAGGTGTAGTTGATTCGAGAACCAAAATTGGAAACCTCTGCATCACTCAGGGGGAAGAGCTGCTCTATTTACCATTTTGTATTTATTTCTCTAATGCAAGGTACTTTTCTTATTAGTCAGAAAATTGCAGTTTCTTTGGCCCACAGTACCCTGCACCATTTTTCCTTGTTCTTATTGTACCACCACGTCCGTTTGCTTGCCTTTGTTTCCTCGCAAGGCAATAAGTGCCTTGAAATAGGAATTGTGCCTTTATTGTTGAATCCTCAGCATTAAATACAATGCCCAATAGGGACTTAAAGAATGTGTGCTGAGTGACTAAACAATTGCACGCATGCGCAAATGAAGGAAGTGTTGAACGGATGCTTTGATTAAGTTTTTTTGTCCTTGAAATAGGTTGATACTCTCATAATGATGTACAAAACTCACTGCCAGTGCATCCTGGACAATGCAATTAATGGGAACTTTGAAGAGGTAAGGGTGATAAAGGATGCTTTGCTGAACATGTTGTATGTACTTTCTTGTCCTGTTCTTTATGTGAGTTCACGTTAAGGAAAACTTTTACGTACATGCTCTTTATTCTACAACTAGATCCAACATTTCTTATTACACTTTTGGCAAGGAATGCCTGATCATCTCCTTCCTCTGCTTGAAAACCCTGTTATCATTGACATTTTCTGCGTGTGTGACTCAATTCTTTATAAGGTAAGTTCTTTGTGATGTCTTAAATATGAACAATATATTGGTTTAAGGAACACTTGAAAATATTGCAGTATGTTTTCGATAAAATTATTATTACTTGCTGGAGATACTCTTTTTCTGATGATAAAGCAGCAGTTTGAGAGTATATGTTTAACAAATATGTTATATAAATTTATATTAAGTAGAACAAGATCAGTTTGTTTACAGTTAAGAGTGACTCCAAGTGTAATATACTAATTCAGCTAATTTTTATTAACTGTGGTGTTTTCAGATTAAATGAAACAATGGATTTTTCACAGTATCAGTGTTTTGGGGACAGAATGAATACTTCACAGAATTAATGACGTGAATATTTCATAAATATCTAGCGTACATGCATTAATTTCCAGTTCTGTTCTTAAGCCAAATAAGAATCACAAGTTTGTACAGAAGGGTCATGAATACACCTTGAAGAAAGAGGAGTTGGTTGGCTTTCTAACCAACCAATTAGTGAGGAAAGGGGAGAAGCTGACTCCCCACAGTCTGTTCCCTAGTTAGAGCAGTGATAGATCCAAGCTGAAGGAGAAAACTTTACATCAAAGTACATACTTTGAGGTGATCTTTGTTTACCTGTTAAGTTGTCATAATGAAAAACACTTTCAAAAAAATAATCTGGGTTAGAGAGAAAACCCAAGATGGAGTCCTAACAGGATACAAAAAGATATTTATAAAATATTTAACATAAAATCCTTCTTAGTTGTGGAGAAATGAAGCAGAACTGGATAGATCCAGTCCAGCAACGACTTTGCAGATCAGATCTGAGAGGCAGACTTGAACCCAGATAGGGGAGTCCATGTTTTCATTTCTATTCAGTTCTCCCTCATCACAGTGCAAGAGTGTTGAGAAGTTAAATGTAATTTATTGTCTGCCTTTGGTTCAAGTTCAAGCTGAAGAAGGCCAAAGGAGCATGAGGGGTGTCTCATTTTCTGGGTTGAATAAGAATGTCACTATTTAGAGAGAAAAGGTTTACTTTGCATTAACTATTTGCAATACTTAAGGATTAAAGAAACAACTAGAAAAATGGGAAAGGAAGTTCCAAGAGTGGATATAAGAAAAGACCTGGGGTTTAAGCATACACCTCTACCACCATTAAGATTAAAGCTCTTTGGACAATCTTGCAGTGTCTTTAAGAAATATCAATAGAGCATATTTCTTTTCTTTTCCAAATGCTTTATTTCTTTAAGTCCAACACAAAAATCCAGAGTTTAAGTACCTGTCAATGAATCAAGTTTCTCCTCCATATGGTGAACTTGGGGAGGCACAGGTTGTACTGGAAGCAGAGCAGTGTGAGATGAGCTTCTGCCAGGTCTTCATCCCACCTCTGGAAAGTGGTCGACATGTAATCCAGAGAATAATGCATGATAACCAAGGTCAATCCGCTGGTAATGCATATTCCAGGCCTATATAGCACTGGCCCTTCTGCGACTATCTCATGCACACTAGGGTGCATTTAGAGATGGAAACTTCATATCGTCTTTCCTGGACCAACCCACTCAGTTTCTTAGCCAGCCTACACTGCTCTTACCCTAACTGGTCCCCCACTTTCTATTATCATAGTTTTTCCTGAATTGGGCTCAGATAGCACTAATCTTTTATTTCTATTTGCTCTCATCAAAAGTCTAGCCCACTATTTCACCCATATTTAGGGTTCAGTCTAGCCTTTCAGTATGCTTTCTAATCTGATATTCATCCTTCTGAGCCCACTATATTCATGTTACCTGCTTAACCTAGTATCACAGTATTTCTAGGTTGCCCCCTCTGACCTTTTACACACACATGCACACACACACATTTATTTTAAAGATACAAGTTTAACTTCCAAAACGAATTAGCATGTTATTCTTTAAAAACTAGGAATAAAAAGTAATTGACAAATAATAAATGTCTTTCTATAGAAATACTAAGTAAGGATTTATGTGAACTCTCTTTTGCGGTGATTAAGGTTCTTACAGATGTGCTTATTCCTGCAACAATGCAAGAAATGCCTGAAAGGTAAGTTCAGTCAGTAGAATACAATAGTTTCTTAGTACAGGGTTTAACCTTATACATTATAATGAACATTAAACAGAAATTCATTCCTTTACCAAGATTATTTTCCTGCTCCTGCCCCTTTGTATTAGCTCGAATAATTGTGACTCGATCCTTATATTTGAACTTCAGTGAACAAAATTGATGGAATAATCCTGAAATACCTTTAACTTGAGAGCTGCCCAAGTGAAAAATAAATATTTAAGCATGGTTGACCTTCTAGATACTGAGGAAGTTCTCCAGTGGAAACTGACTCGAAGAAGATAAATGGGAATAACTGATGGAAAATAGCTTCAATAATTAGAAACTTTAAGGAAAATGATTTTTATCATTATAACTAACTTTGGCCTTAATTGCAAAATAAGAAAACAAACAGAATGGAATTGTTGCCTCTTTAACCAGAGAATAAGATCTCAAGTTGCAATGATACCTGTAAGTTTTTCATAAACTCTTTGAGAACAAAGGAAACTTTTTGAAAAAGCCAGATTTTTCTTTGAAA
Organism: Solenodon paradoxus; assembly: GCA_004363575.1. Classification (NCBI taxonomy): domain Eukaryota; kingdom Metazoa; phylum Chordata; class Mammalia; order Eulipotyphla; family Solenodontidae; genus Solenodon; species Solenodon paradoxus. The sequence goes on along the minus strand of RJWH01002258.1, from coordinate 67,373 downwards.
ACAAAGTCTAATGAAATCATGAAATGCATTAGTCTGTGACACAAATAGATGTAGGACTGGACACAACTGATCAATAAATATATGCTGATAGACAAGACAGATTTATCAGCATGCATTTGGACTTTTATTTTTTATAAAATAGTTAGTATTGGCCTGATCAATAGTTTTTTTTTAATTATCAGTTTGCTGTCTTTAAATATGTAATCTGGGTCCGAATGAGGTACATATAGCAATTTCTTGTCACAGCCGATTGACTCTGCTTACTTAGTGGTAGGCTCCAGCCTGGTGACTAATAGTAATAACAGTGGGCTTTATTATTAAACACAATGTGAGCTTTAAGTCTTTACGTGAATTATTTCACTTAATTAATTCCTATAGCAAGACTAAAGGGATTATGTATTTATTTCTTAAGTAATCCGAGTTGTAGAAAATGAACACTACAGTGCATCAGTGCATTTAAAGATATCACTCATTATCCCACCCCATTCTTAATGTCTTAGTTAGTTATTATCTCACAGAGTGATTTCTAGGAAAATCTATAATACATACTTTTAAAAATATGGAAATAGAATATCTATACTATGACAGCATGCTGTGAAGATATTTCTACATCAAATAATATCAATTAACATCTTTTTAAATGGTTGCATAAATATCTAGCATCTGGAAGATAATCCATAAAACTAATTATCCTTTAACAACTGGATTTTTAAAAAATACAACTTACTAGACTATTCCAAAGTAGCTGTTATGATTCCAAATTCCCATATGCAGAAAGAAACTGGGGGCAGAAAGGAATTAATTTATTTGCCCAGAGACAGCAAATTAGTTTGAATCAAAGTCTAGATTTTTTTTTTTTTTAATTAAAGGAAAGGTGCAGGCAGGAATGAAGGTGAGCAGTCAGGCAGGCAAGAAGCACCCCATTTTACTTGTATTTAGTTGTTTGCATTGGTTGTTCCTCATAGACCTGAGAAATGCAACCCCTGGTCCTTGGGATGTACACAGTTTGTGCTCCTTTGGAGACAGTGGACTTAACCACTACTCTGTCAGGCCATGCCCAAAGCCTACATTATAATAGTCTGTTTAACTCTGTTTATTTTTCCCCTGTACTACATCATTCATCTAACATATACACATGTATTCTTAGGTCTGTTTGATTGAGATGGACTTCATAGATTGCTGGCTGATTTTTGAATTTTCATATAATATGTATATAACCAACTTTTCTAAAAAGGGTCCCATTATTAGTATGGGATCATGTACCCCACAGTTACATTTGAATAATAATAACATGTTACTAGAAGTGAATGTTAGATCTCTGAAATCACATTTTAATGCCAGTGTGATTATCTCTCAAGTAGCCAAGAGAAGCAAAATCAAGTGCATACCTACGTTTCCCAGAAATTTTTTAGTGAAAATGATTGAATCATGGGTTAATTTTAATTATAAAATGTGTGTTGGTCATTCTCGGTTTGCCGGACTTAACCTGACCACTTTCCATGAATTGTTTCATAAAATTCTCATAATAATCCTGTGGCCCAGATACCGTCCTTATTTTCATTCAACAGCTGAAGAAACTGGAGCTTGAGGGGACTGAGAATTTGGACCAACATGACAGACCTAGACTGACTTCAAAAGTCATGTCCTAGGAATCAAGAATAATAATGTGCCTCTATTAAACACTATTTCTTTAACGTTTTGTGAACAACGTAACATTTAACACATTTTTTTCGGTAGTTTATTAGCAGACATAAGAAATTTTGCTAAAAATTGGGAACAGTGGGTTGTTTCATCCTTGGAAAACTTGCCAGAAGTTCTAACTGATAAGAAAATACCTATTGTGCGAAGATTTGTGTCTTCTCTGAAAAGACAAACATCTTTCTTACATCTTGCACAGGTATGTTGGCAAAGGGCGGGTATTGGGTATTCAAGTCACCAAATAAAAAATGAGTCTTCTGATAACAAAGTTTGAGGAATTTCAGAGATTGAAGACCAAGTAGACAAATAATACAATGTGAAATCCTAGAGTGAATGGTAGGACAGAGAAAGAACATTTGTGGAAAAATTGAAGAAATTCAAATTATGGCCATAGCTTCATTAATAGCGTTGTACCGATGTCCATTTCCTGAATTTGATCTTGGAAAGTGGTTATAATAGGACAAACTGAATAATGATTCTATGTAAATGCTTTGCACTAACTTTTCAATGTTTGTATAAACTTAAAATGACTACCAAATTGCATTTGAATGCAGTGTAAAATATAAAACTCTTGTTTGCCTCATGAATCCAGTTAATCAAAAAAATTAAGGCTGTGAGGCCCTTTTATATTTGAAGTTGTGAAGCCCCTAATCCTGCACATGCCAAACTACTTGCTAATTTGGCTTTCTTCAATAGGATGGAGGGGAAAGTAATTCTTAAATAAGGAATCCGTGTTTGTATATTGTTGAAATAGCCTTCCCTTTTCCTCATGTGCTCAATTGTTTGTTTCATGACATTTTCTGGCCCTCCAAATTTTAAAAGACTAACTTGGAATAGTTCTACGTAACAACAGTAAGATTGTAAAATCCCTATTTTATAACCTTTGCTAAAACCTGAAAGTCCAAAAAAGAGTTTCCAAAGTTTTAACAGAGCTGATCAGGAAACTCAGTTACTGATTTTAGCTTGAAACACAGTTATTTGTGATACTTTTCCCTCAAAGAATCACTTCTCAAGAAGCTCAAACCTTTACCGAGACTAGTGATGATATTGCTTAGTGTCTCTTTTACCTTCTCTGTGCAGATTGCTAGACCAGCTCTCTTCGATCAGCATGTTGTGAATGCTATGGTATCTGATATTGAAAAGGTTGACTTGAATAGTATTGGATCTCAGGCCCTTCTCACCATTTCGGGCAGCACAGACACTGAATCTGACATCTACACTGAACGTAAGTCTTCTCTACACTGAATGTTAAGTCTTCTCTCTTTGTTTAGAGCCGGGTTTCCCAAACGTGGCTTTATTGATTGACATCTCAGACTGGATAACTCTTTGGGTGGGCGGGTGGGGGCGGGACGGGGATACTTAGCCCTGGCCTCTACCTACCAGGTGCCTGTCGCCACCTCCCTAAATCCTGACAACCCAAGACATCTCCAGGCATTTTCAGATGTCCTCTTGGACTAGAAAAACATATCTTTTTGAGAAACCCTGGTTTATAGAAACATTTAATAAAAAAAATTCATTCTTATTTAAAAGCAGTTATAATTACTAATTCTGGAAAGTATTAAAAAAGTAGAAGTCATCCATAATCTCCAGCCCTAAAAAGAATTAAAATAGAAATAACCTGGACATGAACAAAATGGTTTTGAGCTTTGTGTTTGATTCCACTTGTGCATTACATACATATACATTTCATGTTTTCTGCTCTTGGTATCGTATAATCTATACAATGAATTTAAAAGTGAGTTCGCAATACATTACTGGTTTTCAAGCAGAGACCACCCACTCCCAACTCAGATGAGGAGCCTCTGACAGAACTTGCCAAGCCAATGTGCATAACTAGACAAATGGGCTCAGTTTCCAAGGGATAACAGTTTGCTATTTCTTCCTCCCCTTTTCTCTGCAAAGACAAAAATTTCAGCCTCTGATAAGCCATAGCACAAATAATGAGCTTCTCTCTGGGGAACGTCTAATCTGAACCCTGTTTTCTGTTTCCTAGCAAAATTATATTACCCTTTGAGAGTCAATAAACCTCAACCTCTTTAACAAAATAATAGTCCTAAACTGTCCCTTTGAGTTTTATATGATACAAGATTATTCATGAAAGTGTCTCAATTCTACAATGCAGAATTTAGTTTTTGCTAAACATAAAGGCTATTTCAGAATGCAGGAAATCAACATGTTTCACTTAGTTTACTCACTGGCTTTCAACCAATTTGCTGTACTTAATGAAAACCTTGGATTAAAAATGAATAATCAATTGTACTGACAACTTTCTCTTCCCTAGTAGTTACATACACATATAATCAATAAACTTATATTTCGATATCTACCAAGATAGATACATGTCTGATCAAAATTTTGAAAAGTGCTAACAAATTTTAAATTGCTCATCTCAGGATATGCAATGAATTTAACACATTCACTTAATTTACATGTCTTTCCCTTTTATGCTATGCAATTACTAATGCTGCCTGGTGTTAGGATTTTCTTTTGAGTTCAAAACAGAGTATAATATTCTGCTTTTTTTTCTTCCCACCCCCACCCCCACCCCCACCATGGCTTATTGCAGATGACTCTATCACAGTGTTCCAAGAACTGAAAGATCTCCTTAAGAAGAATGCCACCGTGGAGGCTTTTATTGAATGGTTGGATGCTGTGGTAGAGCAGAGGGTTATTAAGGTACTTTTCGATGGCCAATTCAGAAAATAATTTCTTTTCATTGTGTAAATGCTAAACTGGCTGTAATATCTTCACTGATAAAAGAGGGGTGACAAGTCATGTGACAATATGCTTTGAAAAATGTTGGCAGCCATACCAGTAAGACAGTCCAAATATCAAACTTAGGGGTACCCCAGGTGTGAGAGCACTGGGCATGGGTACTATTCTCAACTTTATTTCTTAACCTACCAGACACTGTGCTTTCCCTGTATGTCACTAAACTTACTGCTGAGTCACCTCAGTTGTGAATGACAAACTTAAAAACTTAAAAGATTTGGCTTTTCATAAATGTGGACAGAATATACACATTTCCATTTTCAATCCCAGGAGTTCAATATTTTGTGTTTCTGTGTTGCTTTTTCAGTTGTTTCAGTTAGGCTTCCAGTCATCCATCATGGAACAAGGCAATAAGAACAAATATATCCATCACCAGTTAGTGTTAACCATTCTATGTCAAGGAGACCAGTTATAGTTTAAGGACTTTTTTTTCTCCTGCAAGGAAAACACATTTTCATTTAGAAGTAGACAAGTCAGAGTTAATCATTCACAGAAATATATAACCCTTCCTTCACACTTCACTTACTGTTCTTTTTAAAGTTTCGTCAAAGGAAAATTAGAAAATAAATTATTGTGTAAATTGTTTCATTGTTATCCAATTCTATTAGGTAACAGACCATCAAGAATAAAGACCTATTAATCTTAAAAATGATAGCAAGCAGTAGAATGAAAATCTCTGGACAAATCACCTTATTTGAATAAATGGCATGCTTTGCCATCTAGTTGTTTTATCTACCTTTGGATCTGTTTACCTGTTGAGTCTAGGATGCATATAGTTAAAGATGACATGTTTTATAATTTCACATTGTCCCTTTACTTCTAGACCAGCAAACAGAATGGGAAATCATTAAAGAAGAGGGCCCAAGACTTTCTGCTGAAGTGGAGCTTTTTTGGTGCTCGAGTAATGCATAATCTCACCTTGAACAATGCATCTAGTTTTGGTACCCTATGTGCTTATAAAACTCTTCATAAATGAATTATAGCATTCAATTCCCAGTCACATTTTCTATCCATGTTTTAGCAGGTAGCACTGTTACTTCTTAAACCATATGTGAATATTGAATCAGTATAGAAGCCTCAGTTATGGAGAGTTCAATCCTAACTCTGCCTCTGCTTCTCTTTGGTTGTAGATTTTACCCAAATTAGTCTACTCCTTGTAGAACAAGGACAATATTCTTTTCATAGGGTTGTAGAGGTGCTTAGGTGAGGCAATGTATATAAAAACATATTGCCTAACATCTGGAAAACACTTCATGTATAGCAGCTATTATCATTCCATTCCATCAGTGCTTGGATACATTTTATTAACCAATCAAATAAATAGGAATGGATAAATTATTCTCAAAAGGCACTACTCATTGCAATATTGTAAATTATTGCATGTTTTCCAAGAACCTATATATTTATAGTGCAGGACTCCAAGAGTCGCTTAGAAGACAAATGCTCCTGTGTTTATGAACCATCTTTTCTGATCTACATAATCAGTGAAACAATTTGACTCAAGTGAGCTTTTTCAAAAATTGAACACCTTTTTGCTAGATTTTTTGAGAGTCTTACTTTGTAGTTGCAATAAAAATTCATGGATAGTGGCTCTGCATTTATTAGCTGAATTTTAAGAAATCATCATATTATAAAACATACACTTGGCTAGATTTTTTAAATCTAACTTTTAGTGGAATTAGATGAGATCAGCAAGCTTTATTAAGGGATGAACAGGATGAATTATGTCTATTAATTAAAATATCTTGCTCTTATGAAAAGTTTCTTAAAATATAGAGCATGGAAGTGTGACTTCATATTATGAAAAAGGCTTATGCAGGGAAATCTGTTGATAATTAAAAGAAATTTCAGGTTTTCCAGGGCATACACACATGAACATTACTCTTTTGATTTTTTTTTTTCACAAAACAAAGAGTATTTTGTTAGAGGCTGGAAAGACATCTTCTTACTGGATACTTTTTTCAGACCATGTTGGCCATTGTCTAATTATTTAGTGCAAAGTAAACAGAAATAGGGCAGAGTAGAGCACATTCTCCCCAGGTTAAAGCTTATCACACTCCAATGTATGCCCTCTTAAAGCATAAAGCATGTCTCACTTTCATCCGTATTTTCCTTTGATGTAATTAGTGGCCAGAGAGCTGTCAGGACAGGACCCACAGGGAGCTGGGCAGGCGGTACACAGAAAGGTTAGAGACCCAAGTTAAGCATGTTGGTCTTAGCAGGTCATTGAAAGTCCAACAAGTACGTGTTTATTTCAGTTGCTCCTTGTAGGGTGTTGTGAGATGGTCACCAAGATAACGTGACTTCTCTTTCCTTCTCTTTCCCTGATTTCATCCCACAATGCCCTCTTCCCATTCCCATCCACAAAACAAGGTTCTTTCCATTTGATCCGAATGCTTCTTGATGAATACATTCTCCTAGCCATGGAGACCCAGTTTAACAATGACAAAGAACAGGAGTTGCAGAATTTATTAGACAAGTATATGAAGAATTCAGGTAATTAAAAAATGTATATGTTTTGTTTTGCATAATTTTTGCTCAGACCTAAGTTAAAGAATTTGTAAATACACATGTGAGTTTTTCCCCCAAATATACCACTATGACACAGTACACTAACAGTGTACTATTTTTCTTTCCACTATTTATACAAAAGAGTAGTCAGAGTACTTTACTGGAAATTTAGAAGGATACAAAATTGATCTTCTTCTGAGAATGTAGATAAAGATGGAGAGGTGAGCATAAGACAAGAAAAATAATTTAAAATAGTATTGATGTACCCTTATAAACCATCTAGAAAGATGTTCTATAACACCTTAGAGAAGGATCGGGACACAGACACTTGGGGTATGATGACATGTATGTGTTCATTCTAAAGTGAACTATCTAGTGTCTCTCAGAACACAGCTATACCCACAAATACACGGTTAACAAAAGCCCAAACCAATGCCAAGACCAAAGATCTGTCAGCATTGTGTCCCATGGGAAATATTTTCAGGAGTTTCCAGATTTATGACATACCTATAAAACAATTTTATGGTTTTTACTTGGGATTATTGACTAGGAATTTGGGAATCTGAACTTTTTCAATTTAAAACATCTTTCTAGATATAAGTAAAGCTGCCTTTACTGCTTCTCCAAGTTCGTGCTTTCTGGCCAACCGTAATAAAGGGAGCAGTGTTTCCAGCGACGCTGTGAAGAATGAAAGCCATGTGGACACAACCTATCTTCCCCTGCCATCCAGTCAGCCGGGAAGCCTGGCTTCGGCTCTGCACTCGTTCCCTGCTGGAAGTGCCGACAGCATGGCGCTCACAGGTACGCCATGAAACTACCAAGGACACTAGTTGGGCTTTTAATACATTTCACAGGAGCTTGTTCCTCTTTTTTTCTCAAAGCCAGTCATTTTCAAACATTTCAGAAATAAAGTGAGGCTTATCTTAATTGACTTACAATAAAACTTTCTATGTTTTTACAATTTCTGACATTTTCATCATCATTCATTGTTATTGATACAGGTATTATTCTTTGATACTGTCTGAGTTACGTCAGAAGTCTGAATAATTTGTTATCTTCATTTAGTGGAAGAAAAAATCGGATTTGCTTTAAGCGTAAAAAGTGTGCTGTTTATTTATTATTTGGCTTTTGAGGAGATTTGTTTCTCCTCATTAGAAAGTGGACTTGGGTGTAACCTGGTGGAGCAGCAATTGGGTCAATCACCTCCAAAGGAGATGAGGACAAAAACTCCTGAATTCAAGTCCCTGGGAAAACGACGAGTGTGAACAACTAAATGAAAACGAAATAAAAATTCTTCCTTCTGTCTCTTTCAGCATGCCTGCCTACTTGCCTTCATTCCTGCCTGCACCATTCCTTTAAAAAAAGACAGTAGACTTGGCCATTTTAGGATAGCCATTACAATAATTTTCCTCTTTGGTCTAGGGTCCCCTTAGTATCAAACTCAATATTTAGAAACCTGAACTAGCTACTTAATAATAACCTTGAATCTGCTTATTGTCCTGTGTCTTTCTGGAAATCCTTTTATATGTGTTTGACCAGACACACCGATTTTTAAACTGTCACTTAGGGAAGTGTCACTTAGGGAAGTGTCACTTAGTTCCGCGTCCTCATTTCACCAGTGAAAAATCAGAAACTCAGAGAGTTGGTGGCGTTCACATCTCTCATGCTCATCTGTAATGTCTGTGTGATGTTTCGGAATTGACTGCTTTGAATCTCTTTTAACATTATTGCCTTTTTCTTTTACCCTAAAAAAAATCAAACCATTCATTATTTCGCCTGTTTAAATTATGGAGACATGTGAGTAGCCAGTCCCTTTCCCTTCCCAAGCTTGAGTTCTAACCACCTTCATATCCATGGAGGGTAACATCATCATAGACTTTCTTCCCTGGTCACCAGCTCCGAAGTCTCCACTATCATGAAGTGAGCACGCGTTGTGTGGTGTTTATTAAAGCTGGATTTTTGGTGTTCCCCAGGTCTGGGGAACTGAGGGTAGGAACCAGGACATTGTAGAAAAAGTCTATTAATAAATAACTTGATGAATTTTTAAAGATGTGAGACCCTCTATTTTCATATGCCCTTGGTGAATACTCTGGTGATTTTTTTCCAGGTCAAATGGAGCTTTCCCAGAGCGCTGGTCATCTGATGACACCACCCATTTCTCCAGCCATGGCGAGCCGAGGAAGCGTCATTAACCAGGGGCCAATGGCAGGGAGACCCCCAAGTGTGGGCCCAGTACTGTCCGCTCCGACACACTGCTCCTCGTACTCAGAGCCCATTTACCCGACTCTCCCTCAAGCCAGCCATGACTTCTATGGGACCAACTCTAACTATCAGACTGTGTTCAGAGCACAGCCCCAGCCTCCATCTGGACTCTATTCTCATCGCCCTGAGCATGCTCGATGCATCGCCTGGAGTGAACAGCAGCTTTCTAGAGACTTCTTCAGTGGCAGCTGTGCTGGGTCTCCATATAATTCTCGGCCGCCTTCCAGCTATGGACCATCCTCACATGGCCAAGATTCACACAATATGCAGTTTCTAAATGCAGGAGGCTTCAATTTCCTGAGCAACGCAGGGACTGCCAACTGCCCAGGAGCAGCATTGCCTTCTAATTCACCTAATGGTATTGACGTTTTGAAAGAATCTTCCCTGGCTTTTGAGACGGTGATAAGGCAAAATCAGCCATGGAGTCCTTCTCTGCCAAGTGGCATGTCATCTCATGCCAAGCTTCTAAAGAGTATAGAGTCTTAGCTACTGGAGCTCATTTCTGCCACATGTAAACATGTCCTTATTCTTGTGACTGCCATTAACGCCCCCTTCTAAATACCATACACGATCAACAACTATTATGTCAAGCCATAGGTTCGAGACCAACCTCAGTAGCCCCAAATAAGAATGCTCTATCCCTTGAAAATATTTTTAGTGAGTAATATTTCTTCACAAGAACCACCAGCAGATTCTATAGATTAGGACCATATAAGAGCCCTTGTTAGTTAAATAAAACATGTAAAGATCTATGGTCTCCTCAGGACCAGAATAGTCTCTCTCTAACCAGGCTGCTCTGATTCTTGCCTGTCTAGGTCAGTCCTTCTCCCAGAAACATGACTCCGTAAATAAAATTGGCAGTAGACACGTAGTGTAATCCTTATGAGAAGTAAATAATGCTTTTCTTCTTCAGAGGCAGATCATGTTGATTTAGATCATGGAAAAATGATAGAGGTGTAATTTGTGTCTCAAAATTAATACTAGGATAACTCCTACTTACTTAGAAAATCAAAACCCAGCTTGGTGAACACATCCAGAGGTAAACAGTATTCCACTGACATAGTTGACAGGAAGGCAGTGTTTACAGTATGATGTCTTCAGAGCTCTCCCCTGTTACCTTGCCCCTTCTTTTTTCCTTCCTGGAAAATTCTTAGTAAAAAGTTCAAAGTCCATTCTCAACATTTTCTGTTGCAGGCTACTATGGCAGCAGTATCAGCTGCCCAGAGGCTCAGAGACTTGGGTCAATGGTGAACCAACACGTTTCTGTCATCAGCAGTGTTCGCTCGCTACCCCCCTACAGTGACATCCACGACCCCCTTCACCTTTTAGACGACGGGGGCAGAAAGCAGACCAGCTCGTTTTACGCAGACACAGCGCCATCAGTGGCATGTCGAACTCCAGTACTCGGTAAATGGTTGTAGTCATTCTTGAAAACACTTTCAGAAGTGGTCACCTCCGGCACGCAGCACAGCTTTGGAGGGGCAGGCGTTGCTGTGAACTGGGCACTCCTGCTCCGCAGTTGATTTATCGTTTGGATCTGAGTTACACTGTTGGATCTGCTAGTTAGTCTTACCCCTTCTCCTTCTGTATAGTTCGCTGTGTAATTGACCTCTTGTCTGTTACTCTTTCCAAAAAAGAAACGAGCTAGGGTCTACTGTCTGTGCTAAAGTGAATATAACTTGTCAAATGAGGTCTAAAAGACTATAAAGGCTTTTCTTGTTTTTAAAGAGAGTAAGTCAGGAAAAAAATGAAGGCAAGCAGGAAGAGAGAGGAGGAGGAAGCATTTTTTATTGGATTATTTGTTTCATCTTTGACTTTTCACCTTGATCCTGGGCTGTGAACAGGGTCCTTGGGTTTTGCATGATCTTTACTCCAGCGTCCCACCTGCTTGAAATGCCAGGGTATATCCCCAAAGACTGTAACTTTGATGTCATCTTTTTCACTTTTTCTTTATCTCTCTTGGACCCAGGCAAAGTGCTAAGACATTTCTTTGGACCATGTAATCTCTATCAGGACCCTAAAGCCACTTTAATTTATTTTTAAAGGAAAGATGCAGGCAGGAATGAAGGCAATTAGATAGGCAGGAGGACGAGAGAGGAGAAAGAAGCATTTTTATTTACTTTTGTTTTAGTTGTTCATCTTACTTGCTCCCATAGGCCTCAGGACTTGAACCCTTTGTCTTTGGGATGTATGTGGACTGCGCTCAGCTGGAGGCAGTAGGTCTAACTGCTACTCCACAAAAACCACTCCAAATTTTAAAAGGGGGGTCCTCTTATGGAGATACTATCTTTTTCTCAATTTTACATAAAATATGATTAGATACCTCTGTAGAGAACATTGCAACTTGAATTATTCTATAATAGACAGTTTGAATAAATATGAGCAGAACAGTGTATTTGCCATGAAGTCCCCCAGCATGTTCTTTGCTCTCCCTAAGAAAATTCTGTTGCTTATGCTAGAGGCCTTGCTAGTACCTTGTAAAGTGTCATCAGATTAGGGACTCAATAAAGTTGAAAAGAGGGCCCAAGTCATGCGTACAGATTTAGCTTCTAAAATTGCTAAGAAGAGATCACGGGACTAGTACCAATTCATCTGAGTGTTAAGACAGTGTTAATGTTTATATGATCTAGTTGAACTCTTCCAATGGAACTGATTTCAGGCTAGCACAGGCAAAGGGCTTGGACACCAATCAAAGCTTAAGGAAAAGTAAGCCCCACTCCATCTCTCCTTACTCAGTGTGCTTTCCTTGTCTTCTCTTCTTGTGACATCAAGATGCTCCCAGAGCAGAATCTAGCAGCTCATCTCCTACTATCTGCAGATGGTCATTGCTTCTAGGTTACTCTAATGAAGCAGAAAATGCCACTTCAGGAAGTTTCCTCACCATGGGTGGGTTTAAAATGCACTGTGTTGCCATTGTCATTAATTCTGTTTACTTGTAGAGATAGTGGCAGCTTTGATGGAACATAGCTTGGGTGTAGGGTGGACTCTAAGCTTTAGTTATCAGAGCCGACTTGCACATCAATTACAAAGAGGCTTCAGGATGAAAAGAGGGACTAGAGTAAGAGGATAGATAATCAAAGGGAATTAGGACTCATGATATGTTTCCTAGTGATAAAGTGTGCTTTCTGTGACATAGAGGATGGGAGTTAGAAAAATAAGAAAAACAGCAAGGAGAGGGCAGCGGCCCTCACTCAGTGCAGGAATTGTAGTGTCCAATGAGTCGAATCTTCTGAAAGCTTTCTATGTGCCCAAATTATTTCTAGCTCTGAGGATATCACGATGAGGACAAAGACACCGCTTATGGAAAGTTTAAATTCTTGGAGGAGATTGGGTAAAAAGTATATAAGCAAATGCATTGGAAAGATAAGCTCAGGGACTCTGACAGATAGTATGAGAGGAGCTCCTTTGGGTAAGGATCCTGACACAGACACATCTGAATGCTCAGCGACAAGAAGTGTGTAAAGGCATGGAGATTTGACGGGGGAGTTCTAGGCAGAAGAAGCAGCAGGTCCTTGTCCGTTAGATGGGACCACGTTTGGAGAGTTCTTTGAAGGTCTGAGCATTTCGAGCATGATGAATGAGAGGGTGGAGTAAAATCAATCAGGAGGCAGAAGTAGATTCGCATAGGGGCGATGAACCAGTGCAAGGAGCTTGGAGTTTGTTCTACAAGTAATAGAAAGGCATTGCAGCCTTTAAGAAGAGTAGTGTGGCAAGATTATCCTGGCTGCCCTCTGCAGAGGGTGTGGGTAGCGCAAAGTGAGCGCCATTAGACTTCTTAGGCTGTTGTGCTGTCCAGGTGAGAAAAGATAGTGGTTGGAACTACAATTGGGAACATGCAGATGGAAAGAGATGGTGCACGCGGGCATCTATTTTGGCGACAGAGTTGTTCACATTTAAGTTTAAAATGAAGTTTTCTTTGTGAAATGTCTAGAAGAAGTAACACTTTCTGGGAGAATAGTTTGGGAAAATGAAAGACTCATTAAGAATTGCTCAGAGGAATCGAATTTAGTACAACTTTGTCTTAAATGCAAAAATACACTGGTATTTGCAAAGAAAACTCTCGATTTTCAATTGCTGATGGTATTTTTCTCTTACAGCATCCAGCTTTCAAACTTCAATTCCTTCCTCCTCATCTCAGTGTATGTATGGACCTTCCAGCCAGTATCCGGCTCCAGAAATCCTGGACGCCCACGGAGCAAGTGGCAGAGAAATGGCGTCTTCCTTACCGCCCATCAACACCGTGTTCATGGGAACGGCTGCTGGAGGCCCCTAAACCAGCAGTGTTGGGTGGGAGTTGAACCTGAAAAACTGTCCTGCTCAGATCCCCACACAGACTGCCATCAGAGGAGAGGAAATGGAATTCGCAGTGACAAGACATTGTTTTTCAAGTCACCGGTCCCAAACTGTGGACAACTCCCTGGTAAATGGAGATGCTTTCAGACTTTGCCTTGCACACATATTATTTATAATGTGCTTTCCCAATTAATTATAGTTGCAAACAGTATCAAATGGAACCAGTGGAGCTCTCAAGATTCCACCATTTCAACTATGAAGATTTAATAATTTGCTTCCTAATTTATTGAAAAGCTGTGTGCTGTTTCATCTGGGGGTTCTGAAAAGAGAAAAGTTTATTTAATGCCTTTAATTTATTGGGATCTCAGAATCATTGTTTACTGTCCCTTATTTGACAGAGAGTCAAATGTGTATGTTCTACCTCCTGTGGAAATGTTTACAAGGTCAACACTCGATTCAGCTCAGCCTCGACCAAAGCTGACTTTCAATTCCTGTGCATTAGTGTGATGATTTCTGTTACTCAGCAGTGGTCAAGTTCTATGTAACTGACTAGAGATTATACCTGCTTTTCCCTTTGTATTTAACAAAGATAAGAAGACATAAATAAAATAATGTAGGAAAATATTTTAACAGCTTGGTTGCTCTCGGGGCTGGTTCTATTTCTGGAGAATGCTGGGGTTTTGTAGGCAAAAGCTCCTTTGGATATGCAATTAAAGAGCAAAGCTGATTGGTGAAAATACCATAATTCAAGAATGTTTGTGTAACAGATTCCTGCATATTCTAGCTTGTAGAGTGAATTTCTACAGATTTGGAAGCAGTTTTTAATCAAGTTATTTATTTAAAATCTGAACAGGAGTGAGTGTTCAGGGATCATCTGGATGCAAAGATATTTAGAAGCAAAGTTCTACATGTAAATTAATACAATTCAATACACCATCTCTCTAACTCCTTGTCTTTTCCTTTTCCTATGTACAAACTGTAAGACTCATGGCCCTTATGGAAAATTCTATTAACTTTACAGGTGTCTCCTGTATTCTTCAAACTGATCTCATGTTGTCTATCATAAAGATAAGGCTATATTATAAGCCCTTCGTACATTATAAAAGGATCTGTAAGCCCCAAATCGCATTCTACATTGTGATGTCACCTGGTCATGACAAATTGTAGAATTGTTTCCAACAAGCAATAAAGAATTATCTGTGGAGATGCTGGAATGGGGTACTGATTCCTCACCAGTATGTTCAGCAGAATGTTATTTATGAGCAAATGAGTTGAGCAGAAAAATTTTGCATCAGTAGCACATCATGAGAAATAATGAACTAAATTTTCTCTTCTTTGTTAAGAGTGAAACTAGTAAGAGCTTTGACTGAAGTAGTAAAACTGCTTTAAGAAATGTTTGGACCTAAGGCTTGAAAGTGACTAATCCAATTTCTGTTACAGAGTAAGTAAATATATATTTTAGCATCTATTATGTATCGTATGTATTGGAAAATATAAAGGTGATATGGAATATGAGATGAAAAATGCTCTGCCTTTAGTAAATTTGATGTGGTGATGAAGAGGAGATGTTTCAGGAGGCAGAAACTCACCAATGATTTTTGAGTGAAAAAACACTGTGGGAAAGTTAATTTTAGGGAACTCTAGCAGCAGCTGGAGGGAGGAGGTAGACTGGATAGGAGAGGATTTAGCCTGGGAATGAGCTTCAGGGAAGGCTGTTTTTCCATCAGATAGGCATGGACTATGTGGAAGCAGAGGAAATGAAGAGGGAAAGAGAGAAAGAACAGGAGTGTCATTTTTAGAGACTAAATGGAATGAATGGTGACTGATTATGCAGAATCAAAAAAGGAATGTTTCAACAGTGGCTCTAAGGTTTTCCTTGACCCTAAAGGCAAAAGCATTTCTGGGTAAATATTTGGCCCTCTGATTTCTCCTTGTGGATGAGGGAAAATCACCTGAAGCAGAGAGAAGCTCAGAAGATAAGTCAACAGTATCTCTGGGTTTCATGTTCTGATGGCTGATAACAAGGTAGTAAATAGTGACATTGAGAAGACAACTTGCCCTTTTCCTCAAACAGTGTGATTTGAGTTTGCTCTATGATGTATATAAGTGTTTCTTCATGCAGTCACTATGGGCTTTCAGGCAGAGCAAGTCTTTGTTTTGCAGGAATATTCTGTATATTGCACAAGATTTAATATCTCTTACCCTCAAACACTAAATGTCAAAGACACTTACTCCAATACTGTGACATCAGAAATATCTCTCATCTTCCCAAATGCCTCTGGAAGGGTAGTGCCACTTCTGCATGACTGGAAGGTAATAGCATATTTTTTTAAATTTTACCTTGAAGAAACATGGCACATCTAACATCTCTCCACCATTCAGCTACTGTTAAACTCGAAGTTTAAGATATGTAGCTCATGCATCTAAAGCTTGAATGCTCAAGGCAGTTTTTGCTATTATTTTTGTTAATTTTTATATAGTTAAAAGATACTGCCTAACTTGTTAGTGTTGCTAGTTTTAAAAGTAAATTATTTCTCAATAATTCTGAGAAGTTGTGGAATATCACTGATAAAGAAGTGACAGTCAACCTAATGCTCCTGTGACAGTCAAAATTAAGGTTAGAGATGAAAAAGATGCCAGATTTGCAACTCACTTTCTCAAATCCTGTTATGGTCATTACTATAGATAGAAGACATAATGAAAAATAGCAATTTTAATTGATTCACTGCATTTTTAATACTAATTCAGAGACTAAGAGTGTTTTGTAAGAACTTAAAGAAAAAGTAAACATCATTAACATCATCACAGATCAGAAGGGATCTGGCTCATTTTCTTCTCTCCATGTAGTGTTGCATGAATTAATATTAGAGTTCGCCTCAGCTATGTGTTCCCAAATATGCTTTCAAGTTCCCAAGTAAACTAAACTCCATTTACTGTTGTGATGTGAAATCTTTCTCTTTGTTTCTGCTTTGAGATTCAAGAGTCCATGAGACTTTTGAGATGCCACATGTTGGAAACGGGAAGGGAAATATTTTTCACTGTCATGATGCCTAAAGGGGACTGGTGCACTGGCATTTAATATCAGGACCAGAGGTGTGAATATCCCACAGTGCATGGGGCAGATTCTCACGATGAAGAATTGTCTCACTTCAAAAGCCAATGACACTTCTATGGAAAAACAGAGGTAGACCAGAAGACTGTGCAATGACTGAACCCAGACTCGCCCAATAAAGACACTCTATACTGAAAGGTGTCTAACTAGCTTAATGACATAATCTCTTCAAGAATTGTGACTGTGGAAATCACACATACGCAGCCTTGAGAAACAGAGTAGCTAGAAGCAATAAAGGAGAGATCTTGAGAGAAACTGAGTTGTGAGGGCATGCATTTGGCAGCAATGGGTTCCACTAGTGGGCCACCAGAGATGTGACTGCCATCCTGACCACTGAGGAACAATGATCTCTCTCCTCTCACCATTTAGTCACTCAGTGTATAGCATTTTAGAGTACACCATCAAGTCCACAGCAGAATGTGTTTCCTGGGCTTCAGAAACATTCCATAAAATAAAGGTTAACTGATTTGAGTTTTGAACTGCTTAATCTATGGTCATACAAATGCAGTCCACAAATTTAGACAAAGAATATCACCAGTTCTTGAAATTCAACCTAGGCAGTACATTGCTTTCCTCCCCCACCCTTCCAGCTGCCCTAAAAGAAAGAAGGATAGAAAATATCCATGATAAATTCTGAAATCCAAAGTTCCAACTTCTCAGAAAGGCAGGAGGAAAATGAGAGTGGTCTGTATGAATTCCTTGGTAAGGAATATTACAGCTATTCAGACTTCTATATCCTAAAGAGTGAAACTAATTCTCATGTAAGTCTTACATTAGTAACTAGGAGCTCTTACAAGGACTAGAGTAGTAAATTATTCATTCTTTTCTTTTGAAGGCATATATACAATCCTAGGTGAGTTGTATAAATTTGAACAAAAACCTTCTAGAAAAACAAACAATAGTGATTATGGCATTCAGGACATTTTGTGCTTTGAGAAAGATAAGCAATGATGAGTTTATATAAAAGGTTATTGTACTATCTCATTCAATTATTGAATTCTAAATTAAATCCTCACATTTGTAAATGGCAGAGAACACAACCTGTCTGCTTCAAAAGCACACTGATTAAATGAAAAGAAATGACATTTTAGTTACTCCTTGATTATAGGTATTAACAATGGTTGGAAAGATGGTCATTGTAAGTGATCTCCAGTAAGAAATACATTCACTAATATTGATTATAAAATAAGGTTTTATCTCTCTTCTGATTAGTGAAGGTGTTTTCAATTAGTTTTCTAATATCAAAATCCTATGAATAGTACTTAATTTTTATTGCTGTTGGCTATATAATACTATGGTGGGAATGTTTCCTTTTGGAAACAATCAGTTTTCCTGTATCACCAAAATAATTTTAGTTTTTATATATAATCTAATCCAGCTGGAGAGATGTCTTGATTTTTTCCTCAAATATCTATAATTTCAAACATTATCATGAAGATGTTTATGAAGATAACTCTGGGCACTCAGTAGTTTGATCCTTTGATTTGTCATCTCAGAAAATTCTAGAAAAACCTTTTATTCACTCAACACCATGAGATCCTTGGACATACATCCATAAGTATAGGCTACCTCTATATTACTGTTCCTATCAAAAATGATATCATTACTTACACATATTTAAACTCCAGACATAAAATTTATTTATTGAGAATTCTTTTTTTTTTTTTTTTTTTTAAGGAAAGGTGCAGGCAGGAATGAAGGCAAGTAGGCAGACAGGCAGGAAGAAACAGAAGGAAGAGATACTTTATTTTATTTTTATTTGGTTGTTCACACTAGCTGTTTCCTCCTAGACCTGGGACTTGAACCCAGGGGTATGTGACCTGCGGTCCTTCGGTGGCGATTGACCAACTGCTGCTCCACCAGGGTGCCCCTACTTGAGAATTCTTAATAAAATATTTTGGTAATATTCTTAGGTTTAGTTCGATTTTGTCGAGGAATTCATGTATTGAAGTTTTCAAGAGATACTCTGTTTATCCTGCATTTTAGCATATATGTCTGTTCACACTAGTGGATTACAATAACAAACATAAGACTTACTTTAGTGCCTGCCCTGAAGTACAACAGACATTGAGCTACACATTTACATGATTTGTTACAATTAAGAAATAGTTCATGAGCCCAGTTGAGTAGCGGTTAGGTCAATGGTTTCTAAGAGAGCACAAGCCCACATAACCCTGATTCAAGTCATGGGTGGGTGGTGGGTGAGTGAACTAAAAAAAAAAAAATTTCTTTCTCCTCTCTCTTCCTGCCTGCCTGCCTACTTGCCTTGCCTTCATTCCTTCCTGCACTTTCCTTTTTTTTTTTTAAGAAAGCATTCATAGAAATTATGAAAGTAAAATGAAAGTTGGTTAGAGAAATTCTAATAAGAGATGAGTGTATGGCGATGCACAGAGTAGGAATGGGGTGGGGACAGAGGTTCAGGGCAACTTCTTGGAAAAAGTGATGTACAGGCTGAGGGGGGAGAATGAATGGGAAGTGGGTCATATTGGAGGAGGAAGTTGTGGAGAGAAGGGGACAACAAACAGGACACATGTTCAGGACAATAATCCAGCAAGTGAGAAACCTAGTCCGGAGGGGAAAAGAAAGATGTGCAGAACGAGGTAAGTTGGAACAGTGGTCACAAAGAATTTAGAAAGACACTCCAGAGACTTTCAAACTTGAATGGTGATGAGAGTGATTTATTGGTAAGGCAGGAGAAACGCACCATTGTGAAGATGCATAAAATATTCAGAAAGGTGGATAAGAACATCAGGCTGAGATTTTTATAAACTATGAAATGCTGAGTTATTTTCATGATGAAAACAGTGTAGTGTTCCTAGAATTCACTATTACAAGTAGCATTAAGCCCAATTTATGTGTTCTGTGACAACACAGGACCAAGGATATTATCTTCAGATTTTCTTTGTGAGGACTTTAACATGGGTCTGTTTAAAACAGGAATTTTAGCCAATAAAGCAACACTTAATAAACACTTCTCTTTCCACAAATTCATTCTCAAACATCCTCCCATGAAAAAAAATCATTTAAATATTAGGGAAAGGGAAAACATGTGAAAGCTTTTAAGTGGCGTTTTTCCATATTGCGGATGTGATTACTTTTAACTCTAAAGATGAAGCGAAGGAAAGGTGAGAAGGTCAAATCCAAGATTTCTTCACATGATGTGGTGACTTCACCTCTTTCTTAAAATAGATGTTATAGTGTCCCCATGTCAGAACTGGGGGAGGAATACAGTTTCAAAAGTGAAAATTTAACTCTTCAATATGATACCTACTCTAAAGTAAAGAGAAACCATTGTTTTTATAGTTAAAAACAAGGGTAGTTTTCTTACCAATCAATAGTCAGAACAAGGGTCAGAGATTTATAGCCTTCAAGCATCTTTAAACACACACAAGGTCAATATGAGCTTCGTGGACTGTTTGTTAATCAAGATGTGTCATTCAGCATTGTGTAATTGAGCTTATTAATGCTTTAATTGTGATCTCTGTGGAAAATAAAATGTTTTCTATCCTTTATAATAAAATACGTAGAATTTCTTGTCTTTGAATTGAGGGAGCAATATATTTGTTCTATTTGCTATTCCCTCTCTCTACACATATACTGTTCTTCATGCATTACCCATGGTCTGGATATACTTCTACAATTTATACAGTTCATTTAAACTTTCCAGAGAAACTTCTAGAAAATGTGCCTGAAGATGGTATGTGATGTTTTCACGGGAAGCTGATTATGTAGACACTGGATAACCCATGAGCAGAGAAAGCCCGCTCAGGGGACCGATTCTTCGGTGAAAGATAACTCCTTAGCTTGTCAGTGGTTCTTTCACATCTTAATAATCTCCAGAGACTCTGAAAAGTGGCCAAGAACTGAATAATGAATCCTGAGTACAAAAAAGCATCGCTTCGCTTTGGAATATGTTTCAGTGCTAAGTGACTTGCCCTGGCCAAACTCCTAGCGCACTTTCCCTGGGCTCTCTGCTTTGCAGAACAGCGCATGTCAAAGATTCCGAGAAGCTGCAGCAGGGACTAAGAAGTATTAAGAGGAAGTGGCCAAGCCTAAGACTTCTTCCAGGAAAGACCCCACCCCAAGAATCTCAGACTCACCTTTCTATAACAGCTCTGGAGTGATTGTCCAAGTTTCTCTTCAAATAGGAAGGTAGAATGAACAAATGATTTCAAAGTAGAAGGTACACTGCGATTTAAAAGCTTACTGCAGACTCAGATAAACCCGTGTTTGAAACTGCATTCACTAGCTGTGTGACCAGTTACACAGCTTTTCTAATACTCACTGTTCTCATTTGCAAATTAGGCTTAATAATAGTGTCTCTCTGGCATGTCCCAATGGCCTAGTGGATAAGCCCACTGTGGCTAAGCCCATATTCATCCCAAAGACCCAGGTTCATGACCTGGGCCAGGGGAAACAACCATGATGAACAACTAAATAAAAGAGTTTCTTCCTCCACTCCCCTCCTGTCTGCCTGCCAGCTCACCTTCACTCTTACATGCACCTTTCTTGAAACAATTTGAAAAAAAAAAATTATCTACCACAAAATTCTTTGTGAGGATTAAATGTACTAAAGTTTATAAATATTTAGCATGATTATTTGTGACACATTATAAAGATTCAATTCAATTCATAAAATTGTCAATTTTATACAAATCTCACTGAATCAGTGATATTACTGAAACCATGTAAACTGTTCTATTGCCTTTATGTGTGTTGTAGGCAGAGCTTTTGCTGAAGTTGTCTAACTGCATAACCTAAGGCTTGTGCTAATGACATAGAAACTTAACATGTAAAAGTCAAAGAAAAAACAAACTACTCCAACATAGTTTCAGAGGGGTGACACCCATAGGCTGCGATATGGTATGAGCCTCAGATAAAAAACATGATACCAACAATATTTAAAAATTTGTGTTAATATAAACTCTATTGGTTTTATATAATAAAGCAAATTCTTCCATTTTAATAATTCAGTCTGCTTTTGTTTTCACAGGTCTGTAAAAAAAAGCCATAAAATATGGATTTTTTTTCTGTGAAAATGTATTAGGGAAAAATGCTTTTCATTGATTAATTTTATTCCCAACTCTAAAAGTGAATTAAATTAACATGCTTAAAGTATAACAGGTTAAACTTACAATCAGAAATTATTAATGTGCTGGACATTTCTAATACTTTGATAGCTATAATGTCAGGGACTATGTACTACCTTCTCTTTATTATTTTTATAAGGAAACATTTTCTCCAGTCAGAAACACTCTCCCAAGATGAACATCCAACTGTTGACGACTGAACATCTCTAAGCTATTCTGCGGACACCTGATGCACAGCATGTACAGATCTGGAGTCATCTGCTTCATTTTCAAATTATGTTCTTGTCATTAAGGAACTATGGAAACCAGAAGCCTGGGAAATGTCTAAGCTCTCCTTCATGGTCCCTCTTCCAGTCACTCAATTCTTTTCAGTTATCTTTCTGAGCTCTCATTTTATCCTCCTCTTCCTCTTGTACAACACCCCAGAGCAAACATTAGTCTCCTGAAATGGTGTTCAGTACTATATTAGCTCCAAGTCAATTTCCCTTTCCATCACTTCTGGAAGGGTTTCCTTAAATACAAACGATACCTCTGCTGATGATTCTTCCATGGGTGCTCTTTGCTCTCAGCATGGGTTGAAGATTTTTTCACTTTTCTTGCTTGAACTTAATATTAATCAATATAATGTATATGCTTTTTGGAACTTTGAAACTGGACGGTTGATAGGATTTTCTAGATGTCAGAGGTAATCACTGCATAAGTACTAGGATTTCCTTTATGTTTTCATGGGAAGTGTAGGAATATGAATGATTAATGGTCAATAGAGATAAAATACTTATGAAAATCAATAGCTTTAATGGCTCTAAGATGTTTCAGGACATTAGCATTGACACAAACAACATTGAAGGAGACCTTATTTAATGGAAATTTTGGGTTCAATTCTCAATCTTTCTAATGTATAACAAAGTAATATTGAAACTGAGGAAATAGATCTTGATAAACCTCAATAATATATAGTCAAACAGAGGCTTTAATTGAGACTACTGTTGAGATACTTTTTAAGTCAATGTACAAGCGATCAACAATCTTCCTCTTCCTTCTGCTTCTCCTGTGTTTGGTGATCCTTACTCGGTCTTCCAGTATTGATGCTGCATTTCCTGTCTCTTGTGAAACTAGGAAGTCCCGCTTGGTGTCTCTCCTATATGCTCTCTTCAGGTCTTATACTTCCACAACATGACACTTACATTGTTTTTCTGTCTCTTGAACTAGTTATATGCTCTGGGATGATTTTGGGGATTATTAAACTTTTTGATGTATTCCCACAATAAATTTGTATTTAATTAAAAATGCATGAACATCCTTAAATGAAACTTTGGGTTTATTGCTCAAGATGCCATCAAACAACATAATGAGACCAGAGCCAGGCTGGATTAACAATCACTCTCATAATAGGGGTCCTAAATGAGACAAAGTATGTATCTATATTGAGGCTGGGTTTGCCCTGTAAGAGTCACCAATTTGGAAGCTTGCAGAAGAAAGTTGTATTACACTTTTTTTTTGGTCTTCAATTTTGAATCATAAACTGAAACACAAGAGGATCCTAATTACTAAAATCTAGTTATTTCAATAAATTAGGTCCTCAATTATTATTGATGAATTCACAGATTCTGGGAGATGCCTTTATAAATCTTGAGATACAAGTGTACATCCTAAATAAATACTTGAACTTTTGCTCAAGAAGAGAAATGGTAGGGTGTTCATTACAGTATTACATGTAACAGAAAAATAATTAGAATCAGCTTAAATGACCACCAAGAGATGGAAGGATTAAAAAAATTCATGCAATGGGACATTATTCACTTCAGGTAAAATTATTGAGTGAAATCTTTGTGTATTAACAAGATACCTTGTGAAAAGATCATGCTGAGTACAAAAAAAGCAAGTTTACAAAAGTAAGTCTAATATTTCTTTATATATCAAAATACCAGAAAACAAAAATGTTTATTGCTTATACATATGTGACAAAGGATAGCTAAGTGATTGGGAGATGTATATTCATATATCATCTTCAATGTGGCGCTTACTTTTGGAAAGAGAATCAGGGAAATAAAGCCAGGTGACAGTTCAATCACATCTAAAACATGTTTCTACAAATTAATGCAAATTGTCTTATATTTGCTAAACTATGGTGGACTACATTGATATCTGATGTACATTTTAGTAAATTTGAATATTTTATATTTATTCATTCAATTATAACAGAGGAAAATAAGCCATAGAGGAGAGAGCTTGTTGAATTTAAATTTAAATTTGCCTATAGATATTGCTTCATCATTGAGTGGAATAAAATATATGCTATTGAGAGTTAAAGAGTTACTGACATCTCATTAGCAAATATTCAAATCTTGGGGTGGTCAGTTAGATAGCAAAAAATTATTTTATTATAAAAATAGAGAACAATGTCTTTAAAATCTTAAATATTTTTTCTGATTACAAAAAAAGATGCACAGAAATGCAAAATAAAAGGCAAATCCTCATGTAATCTTGCCTCTTATAAATAAAATCTTTAAACAATTTGCACAGCCATCCACAGACCTACATCCAAATATGATTTAAAGATATCATTCTATGCATAATGATTTACACTTAGTATTATATGAAGAATAGTTTTCTATGTTATTAAGCTATCTTTGACAGAAGATTTTTATTAGTTGTATAGAATATCTTCATATGGATATGCTGCATTTTATTTACTTGACCGGTTCCTTACTGTTGAATATTTAAGAGACTTCTAGACTTCAAAAAAAAGATAATGTTTTCTTGGTTCACTGGAAATCATATGGTCTAGAACAGTTTCCAATTCAGCTATCATTTTCATTGAACCACAACATGTATACACACACACACACACACACACACACACACACACACAAGGAATCCTCCAGATGATGGAATAAATTTCCCAAAGACTTTTAGCATGTCTGATGTCCAAGAGCAAAACCACTGCACATGCTACTCAGCTATTAGCATGCCTGGGAGCTGGTACTCCTAGTTTCTAAGTATATTTCCACAATGATTTTTACCTGTCTAATTTAGAGGTAAGGAAAAATGAAAAATATCATGCAGAAATTTTCAAAATAAAATTCCTATGGAAGGACAGAATGTTTGAATATTCTTAAAGGTGAATTTTACCCAAAATACTAGTAATACTGATAACTTTAATCCTCACAGTTGTCCTATATGTTGCATTGATAGTCATGCTGTATTTTTGGAGAAGCTGAGAATAATCACAAAATAGTGTTGTGGGTCTAAATGCCAAAAAAGATCTGAAACATCATTGTCCAGGTTCATATATGGATGAGACGAATTATAAAGATCTAGGCACAAGATGAGGAACCCAATACACAATGAAGAGCACAAGCAAACAAAATTGAAGTGAGGGTATATGCCATTCAACAACCATGTTTAGTGTGGAATTGATGTGCTATGACAGGTAGGATTTGATTCACTATCAATGGCAATGTTAAATTCATTCTTTCAAGTTCAGTTAATATTGATGAGGTTATAAACACATGGCTTCCTCTCTTGAAATTATTTCTCCAAGCAAACATACCTCTCAATAGCCTAGCAACTCATCTACCTTCTGCTTTCAGCCTAGATATAGCATGCATTCCCTTAGATAAAAGGAGTCATTTAGATACATCTTCCACACATCCCTGTAGAGGAATTAAATCCAAATTGCTACCCAGGGTCTGTCCAAGCAAAAATGTCCAACAATCAAGGGCTTTTCTAAGCTTTAAGTAAATCATCTCCAGTCTGGACTGATTTTTTTTTTTTTTTTTTTTGAGCATCTGTAACATATTAAAAGAAACCCCATGCGTCATAAGAAGCTATGCTTGGAATTATTGGATTATTTGGGCAATCCGTATAATCAGTGAAGATATTGCAATATTTCCGGTAAAAAGTAATTAAAGTATCAACTTATGTAATGAACTCAATAGGTAAAAAAAAATGAAAAAGACAAGACTTGATTGTGAGGGATCGAGGTAGTAGTTAAATGGGAGATAAAAGGGCTGATCTGGGAGACTTTAGTAAGTGGAGATACAATAGCTAATAAAGAAATATAGGAAAAAATGTAGTACTTCTGTAAGGGATAGATCATTGAAAAGTTACAAGAAACATAAAATGAAAACAAATTAATTCTGAGGTACTTTGGAGGTTTGCCTAGATTGGTCTAATCCTGGTCCAAAACTCAGGGAACTGTAAAGGCTGAATATACACACTTGATGTTCATTAAGATGAAGTGTTGGTTGAAAGTAAAAGTGTCAAAGTTACTGTCCAGAGAGAGTTCATAAACTTAGTAGAGTTGTGGGCCAAAAGAAAATCCCCAAGAAATTGCTGTGTTTCAAGATAAGAGATAAGAAGGCATCCATGGAGGAACTGATGGCTAGAACTGTGAGCAAAAAGTGAAGAAAGATGTAACTTGATGTTGAAGAAATGCAGGGTTTCCAGATACCTATAATAGTCAATAGTAACAAAGAGCATAGATATTTCATCAGAAAAAGTTTGGAAAATATCGATGGGTTTATTAATATGGAGACAGGTGGTCTTTGAAAGGCAGCTTTAGTAGAACAATTAGTTTGTATGAATTTGGGTAGAGTTGTAACTAGTAAATGAGAAAAAGAAGTCAATGAGTAAAAAAGACCTTATAAAACTTTCCTGAACAACCTGCATTTGACACCATGGGTCTATAGGCTTAAAAGAGGTTGGGTTGCTTTTCTTCTTTTTTGAGTGAGAAAAATGCAAGTGTGCTTAGCATCTACAGAGAAACAATTATCAGGGAGGAAGGCAAAGGAGAAATAGAAATAATGGTTGGAGTGACGTACCAAAAGAGGTGTCCTTATCTAGGCTTGGTTGTATCAGTGAGATGCACTGATTTTTACTGCTCTTCTTGTCACTACCTTACCATAACATTCTCTATGCACATGCCAATCATTGTTCACATACTTTGGCAGGACTTAGAATATGATCATCCATTTGTGGACCTTCCTCTTCCAAGTTCTCCTGCAAAATTCTGACAGAAAAAAAATGGGATGGGCCTGGTAACTGGTGAGCAAAAGCAGAATCCAACCAGAAAAATTTCTAGACTTGGCCATATACTTTTTTATTAATTGCTATCTCAGCAATAAAATGACCCCATGATTTGGTTTTCTCATTCAAAAGATAAACTCAGTTATCAAAGAAGCAGTTATCAAAATCTTCATTGCAAGGTCTAGATTACTACAAATCCAAGTTAATGGACACATACTATGGCGTTCCCTGACTGTCTGAATTGAATTGGGGCAGTTTTTAAGTCTCCCCACTACACCATACATACATAGAGAATACACCAAGATATATTATTTTCCTGGTTTTTAGGTGAAGCAGGAATTCTGATACACCGTTTTACACCCGAAAAATAACAAACCAGAGATACATTTAGTTTAGTCTAAAGGCAGATATTCAATTTTCAGCATTTCAATTACCTATTAAAATGCACGATAGATGCACATTCTTTATTCCTGACCCCCAGTCCACCCCTCATATTTACCCCTCCACTCTCTTGTGTGACCCGGAGGATACGGTGAGGGTTAGAAACATAGTGAAGTTGTCCTGATATGCTTATCATATTGCAGTTCTTAAAGACTGAATATGTAATGTTATGCATTTTTAATTTCATGAATGCATCTAAAATTTAAAATGGTTATAATATGAAAGTAGTAACTTCAAAACAGTCTTGTCAGAATGACACGTGACTTCCTCAGAGTCCTTTGCCATATTTCTAATAATCTCGCTTTTTATCAGTGACCACTTCCTGTTTCTCTTTTTTCCATCTTTCCCTTTTTAAGTTCAGAACTGACATGATAGTTCTTTGTTCACTGTCATTACCCCACAGCCAACCATCACAACTTTCAGCAGGAGTTCTAGAAAAATCTTTTCTGAAGTAGTCAATATGTCAACCGATAGGTATTTGCTAAGCACCAGGCACTATTATCCTGAAAGATAACATAGTTTCCAGAGCCAACAACCATTTTGAGATCTACCTCATTTTATTTTCTGGTGTTTGTCTCTATAGAGAGCACTACTCACGATTAAAATCTGAGTCCTAAGCCTTTAAAACAGCACAAAAGATCAGACACGGGTAAAGAAGGTGCTTGTTACATCAGAATGACTAGCAAACCCAATGATGTTTAGTAAGTTGTTATATCAGATATTTGGGAAATCTGACATATTAAGATCATTTGAATGAATTATACCTGAAAAGCAGGATTAGTAGAAACTCCAATCTACTGTAGATATTTTCAAATACTGGAAGAAGCAAACTAGCATAGCAAATATCTAGGGAACCCTGGATGACTTCTTCCCTTTTTCTTTACAAAGACATTCTATTCTGTTTACTATGATTAATCAACATATTTTGCAGAGTACAGGTACATGCTTTGCCATCTCTTGATAAAATTCTGAGAATTGTGTCCTCTGTTAAAATCTAAAAAAGAAAAAAAAAAAGTACGAAAACAAAAGTGATGATGCAGAAGAAAAAAAATCGAAATAAACCAACAAACAACAAAACAAACCAAGTGATGGCTCTTTTGTTTTACAGAAGTGTACAACAGGCACATTTCCATTCATAGAGTGGCAGTGTTCACAGATGCATATTCAAATCAGCTTTAAATATTCAGTTTCTGTTATGTTCAGTCCCTTTATTTCTGTAGATGAGTCCTTTTTAATGGTGGCACAGATGGATGCACAACTGGAGAGCACGTAAAGATTCTATTTAGCAAGTGAACTGGGAAAGCTGACCTACCTTCCTCGGGTTTGGTTGATCATTACCCTTGATCAAATAAAAGGCCACATGTTCCAACTGCCCTTATGCCCTGGTTACCACAGAGAGAGAAAGGAGAGAAAGAAAAAAAACAGATTTAAGACAAGATAGATATTTGCAGATTAAATTTGCATATCATCTGAATACAAGTACATTCTACTCATTCAAATTCTTCACTTTTTAATTGAAAAAATTTTCTTGCATCATAGTTGACATATAAATATTGAAGCATACTTGACATATATCACAATAGTTTC
The DNA here is from genome assembly GCA_004363575.1 of Solenodon paradoxus. Taxonomy (NCBI): domain Eukaryota; kingdom Metazoa; phylum Chordata; class Mammalia; order Eulipotyphla; family Solenodontidae; genus Solenodon; species Solenodon paradoxus. Next base: position 38,576 of record RJWH01002258.1, on the reverse strand, counting down.
AGGTATTTTCGTCATGATTTAATACTCGTATATATTACAAAAAGATCACAATATGTCTAGTTCATATCTGTCCTCACACCTAGTTGAAAACTTTGTTTTCTCTTGTGATGAGGGCTTTTAAAATTTGCTCTCTTAGCAACATTTAAATATGTAATACAGTATTAACTGTAGTAAAAATCTTCATATTTAAAAAGGCCTTTAAATAGGATAAAAATGGCTCCCAATAAATTGCTTACTCTTCTTGCTAATAAAAACAACAATCTCTTGCAATAAATTCAAGTTTTAAAATTAGAAATGTCATTTAATATATACATAGACGACATCTGGTTGCTAGGCTAGACGTGGAGAAGAAAAGGGTGAGGTACTGAATCCGGTAGGACACAGATATACAGGGATTCATATAACCACCTGCCGGCTGCCCATCTGTACAATGATGAGAGAATTTTTTGCTTTCCCAAGATTACTTGAGCCTTTTGGAGATGCTATCATTTAAGGAGCATCAGGTAGTCACTGAGAAACATCTTCTTGTTTTCTATTTGAGCTGATCACCTTTGAATTTCATTGGATATTTTGGAAAGCAAACACTCTACAAAATGAGGTGTTTTGTTTTCCCAAAATGAATTTTAAAACCTAGAGCTCTTCTGAAACACATGGAAACATGATGTGGAGGCTGGAGAAGCAGATACAAATGAGTATAGCCAATATTATACTTCTTTCTTGAAAACATGCATGTTGGGCTAGAAATTTAAAAAAAAGAATAATTGGAGAAGTGATAAGACCTCAAATTATTGATAGTGATTTTTTAGTGTGGAAAAAATTACAAGGGACTTTCTTTTTAATTTTCCCAGTAATTATATTTTATTGATTACCATTAGAATTAGGAAAGATATAAAGCATCTTATGTTATAATGTATATATTAGCAAGATTTAGGAGTTGACAAGTGAAGCATTGAGCATTTTGTTAGTGATCAGGGGCAAGCGTGTTTTTTCTTGAGACTTCTGTTTCTGTTCCTGTTTCAATGTGATGAACCAGATTTGTGGACAGATTGCACGCTGAATAATTGCCTTGTTTGTTAAAAAACATCTTTGCATTATCTCTATTTTGGTCCCAAATCAAGGGCAAATGATAGGCATTCTTTAGTTAATGCTAGATAGGCAGTGAGTTAATTTTAAAGATATTGTTGCAATATTCCAAGGCAAGATGAAAGCAAAATTTAGCTGACCACTTATACCTTTCCAATTAAAGCTAGAATTAAAATGATAGCTATTTAATTCAGTCAAGATGTGCTTTGGCAAGTGCTTCTAGTAGAGGTAAATACATAAGCAGAATGGGAGAAGCTCTCAAATTTGAATGACAAGAGGAGGAAGGAATGAGGAGAGGAGATGGGAAGCATGTTAGCTAAAGTCACTCTAGCAGGAGATTGTGCGTCTTAAAGACAAATATAGCTTCTTTCAAATTTTAAAGGGAAGTGATGTTGAGAAAGGGCTATGGTTTTCTTCAATATCTGTACTCTTTGAAAGACTAAAGATTAAGATTTTGAAGTCTAGTATTGAAGAAATATGATTGGAAAGCAATGTTATTTTTTGTTTCTAAGGTGGCTAAGGCAGGGACGGATTTGACCTAAACATGAGAATAAAATTCAAAATCCATTCCTTTGACATCAAAAAAGTGATTTGCTCAATTCTGATCATTTAATTTCAAATTGCAAAGAATAGGGCTTTGCACTTCATGGGAACTTGAAGACATATATATCTTATAATCAAGATGACTTTGAGGTCAGTTGCTAAAATGGCAATTTAGCCTTCATAGTTATTGACCGAAGTCAAATCAGAATCTCTACCTCATGGGGGTAGCCAAGGCCAAAGTGGATTTTTTTCAGGATTTGTCTCACATGCCTGCTCATGCTTGCTTTCCCTAACTGATGCTGGACATGTTCTGGGGGCGGAGAATGGAGCATTTTTGGCTGAGTGCACTGTCAGTTTTCCAAGCTGTATCTTGAGAATGAAGCTGTATGATTTTATGGCATATCTGTTACTAGGTTGTTGCTGCAAAATCTGGCCTTTCTCAGGGACATTATTTGACTCAGATAAAGAGCTGCTTCCCATTCCTCAGTTGCCTCATTTCTGGGGCTCCTTGGGGCAAGCCTATCCCAGGATGAGATAGCTTTCAGTGTCTCCATGGCTCGAAGATAGCATTTCTTTAGTGTGGCATTGTCTGTAATCTGTTGCCTCCATGAAGCGCATCTGCAGCGGACTTGGTCAAACAGAGTCAGATTGAGATCAAAGCTGAGGCCTTTGTGACTGGTCGACGGGCAAGATGAGCACAGACATAGAACAATCAGGTGGCTGAGGCACAGCTGATGGGTTCCCGTGCCTTCTCTCTCATCTGGTTTAACCTCATTTATCTCTGCTGATAAGAACAAGAAAAGTATCTGCACTGTACAAAAGCTAATGCTAGCATATTATTCATATATTCACATACAAGTAGAAAGGAAAACTTCCTGGGCAGTATTGGATGGATTGTTTAACTATGATTTGTGTTACACAGTTTTCCCTTCAGGGAAGATTCTAAAGCTTTTCAACCCTCCTCTGCCGGCCACCTAGACATGTTAAATATGGAGCCAAATGCTGTTTTAAGGAAGATAGAAATTTCCCAGTGACAGGTTCTAACCAGTATTGCTCCCTGAACTGATTATAACATGTAAAATAGGATTAGTTTCATTTTGGAACACATTCAAGAAGTTACAAATGCCTGTAGTTGCAAAATAATTTCTCCTTCTTTAGAATTTTATTCCATGTATTAGCTTTACTTCCTTTTCAAGTTGACATGCTTTTATGTCCTTCCATAGATTTTATTTTCTCTAACTTTTCTGCCATTTGGAACAGCTATGTAAACCAATGTGTCCCTGGTTTTGAGTTTATGCAATATTTTCTGTTTTTGCATTTTAAATATTTATTGTAAACTAACTATAGCAAGAGAAAAAAACTAAACATACATTGTTTTTCTAAACAAATAGGACAAAATTTTATGGTGTTTTGTTTATCTTTTCACGAAAGTTTTCATTAGTGCTTCTCCATAAGTATTCCTTCACATTGATGGCTTCAAGAATTGATTACAACACTGATAAAACTCAACTGAATGAATACTCCTTAAGTAAAGTTCCTGTGTCTAGTGGGGTGCTGCTAAAGATAAATCATTTTTCATCTTCCATTTCAGGGTAAAAATTATTACCTATTCATTGATTGATATTAGCATGATTTTACATATATATATGTATGTACATATAAAATATTTATAATATTGGCTCCTATTAAAATGGTCACAGTAACTCTATGGGAGAAAAATAATAATACCTGAGTGTGGCAGAGGATTAATTAACTTTAAGAGAAACTGGATGTTTTTAACTATTTCACCTATATTTTAACTCTTAGCTGAACTTCAACAGCAGGTCTCTTATCTTGAATTTCAATATTCAATAGGCAGTCATGAAATATGAATTATGGTGCTCCTGTAATAAGAAGTAAGTCTACTGTCTGCCAGTCACTGTGCTAAGTGAGTTATCTGTATTAGTCAGTCCTCTTTGAGGAAAGTAGTATTGCTGCCTTCATTGTACACATGAAGGAAATGTGTGTTGGAGAAGTTAGATGGGTTCCCCAAAGTTATGCATCAAGATAGGAAAACTAAAAGTTAAAGCTAGGCCTCCTATGGTTAAAGTTTGCATTGAGATTATGCAGTTCTGCCTGAGAGTATCATGACCTGCTCCTGCTCTTCTTCCTTCTCACCCCGATTACACACACCCCTGTCCTAAGTTACAGTCAGCTGTTGTTGGCCTGCCCTAACTCTTAAGAGGCATCAAGACCTTTGGTCAGGGTCTCTAAATTATTTGTGGGAAAAAAGGGAAAACTTTCCAATTAGTAATAAATTCTATGATAGTCAGCAATTATTACTATTTTGCTTCTCTCCCCATATAAATACATATAATAGATGTTAGCCAAAAAGAACTGCAAAAGTTGCTTTTTCCTCCATTAACTCACATACTCACTCCTTTTTTTTTTTTTTAAAGGAAAGGGACAGGTAGGAATGAAGGCAAGTAGGCAGGCAGGCAGGCAGGAAGAGAGAAGAGGAAGAAACATTTTCTTTTTCTTTATCGTCTACATTGGCTATTCTCTCTGGACCCAGACACCAACCAGGGTCCTTAGGATGCACATGGGCTGCACTCTTCTGGGGCAGGTGATCTAACCACTACTCCCAGGGGTACGCCATACTCATTTATTTTTATTGATGAGCTGCATTAAAACTTAAAATGAAATGCCTCAAAAATTAATTTTTAGGTAGGGCAATTGATTGAAATAGAAATATAATTTCTCTTATGTTTCCTATATGCTGGGCATTTACCAAGCATTTTACTACATGATCTCATAAAAATCCCACATCATCCCTGTGATAGAAGTACTTTAATTTTATTGTTTTATGGATGAGGAGACCTTGATTTAGAGAGGTTAAGTGATTTTGCCAAGCCTGAGAGCTAAAAAGTGACAGGGTTGGGGTTTAGGAATTGGTCTGTTTCTAAAGTTCACATTTTCAAACTTTTTGTCAGATCTTCCAGTGCAAGAGGCGCATCCTGGTAGTTCTCACATTCCTCATGCCCACGACATGACAGTGGGGAAAAGACTGAGCTTTAGGGTTTAACGAATGGGGAAAATAAGGCCACCGTTCCGCCTCTTCTTTCTGGGCACAGAAAGGCAGGAACGACAGACTCTACACCACTACAACGTCATTATATTTCATAAGCCACTTGCTTTAAAAAGATTTTCCCCTTCCCTGACCATTCTGCTTGTGCTCAAGAGTCCTTCCTAGTCGCTGTACGGAGTACCACACGACGCGTGGCAAATGCACACACTTAGAGTCCTGGCCATACCATGCCCAGTCAATAAGATTATGCAACAAAACCTGTCTGTCCTGTCATTCCATCCATCCTCTAATAAATTAATAATAACTCTGGATGTACAAGAGGAAACAATACGCTTTGTAAAAGAGCAGCAGGTGAGGAAATACATTCATTTGCATTTATTTTGAAAGCTGTGACAGACTTCCTTTTCCATCGCTCAGAGAGAATTTCCTCCTTTTTATTTCTACTGATATGTTAAGAAATAAAGGCCCTAAAATCACGACTCCATATCCAAAACAAAACCCCCAAAATGCCGCTGTAGATTTTTTGCTTTACCTTGAAGGGAAAAAGAGTTTACCTTCTCACTACAACAGATGGTTTTAAATGCAGTGATTACAAAATTCTGGAGGTAAAATAGTTTAATTGCAAAGTAAATACTGCCTCCAACCTGGGCTGAGTCTTTAGTGTAAAAACAACAGACGGAGCAGTGCAAATGCAAAGACAATGTTTAACCAGAACTTTGCATAGCTACTGAGTAGGGTTTTCCATGGGCTTTAATAGGCTACAGCCCACCTGATTCAAGGTGTCTATTCCTGGAAGATCCTCAGAGGATGAAGAGTTTTAATCTGTGTACATGTGCATGTGTCTATTTCACTGTGAAATGTATGCACATACACACAGACAAGCCTGATGAGGTTTCCTGGGACCCAATGTTATAAAACCATGGCTTGATTTTGGCAAAAATGAGCAACTAGGAAAAGTTAAGGCTATTACAGGGTACATAAACGAGTTTGTAGCTCATTAAAGAAAGGACGACATGCTAAAATTGTATGTTAGCAGATTTCGTTTCCATGAAATTATCAGTTTGCATTTAAAACTCAAAGGAGATGCAATGACATACTAAAAAGATTCAATTGCTGGATATTTGCTATTCTTTTAATCACACAAGAGAACAAATTTAAATTGGCCTTTTTTTTTGTAAAAAATTAGCATCTGTATTCCAAAACAGAAAAGACTGGAGGATGCGAAACTTATTTGTGGATTGAAATTCTGATTCTAATTAAACTTCTGATACTAAAAAATAAAAAGAGAGGAACTGGTAAAAACTTGCCTCTATGCCTTATAGCAAATGACTCAGTTGATGATATTCATTTTATCCATTAGATGGAATCAGAGAAGACAGGAAAACAAATGTCAAAGAAAACCACATGCACGTCCCTTAAACTGGCAGAGTCTGGCCTCAAAGCCTCTAAACATTAATATAGACAATTACAGAAGCATTAGGGTCACTGAACTAAAGATGTGGGAGGTTCTAAAGAGTTAAGGAAAATAAGTATTTCAAATGCTCTTATCTTTGTACCTTCTGATCTTAATAAATGTCACCAGGATAACCTAAACCAAGACTTCGAACAACTCTGTGCAGGGAATTAATATCAGAAACATTTTGCATCTATTTTCTAATGTGCCTACATTGCCCAGGAAGGAAAAGTGCCTCATTCCTACAGGTAGTGCCTGGGATCATACTAAGCACCATTTGGAAAGGTTGATTTTGAGGTTAAAATGTGAAGAAAAGAAAAGATAAAGGCATTTAAATATTGGTTAATAAACCTGAAAATGGCACAAAAGGTACAATTTAAAAACATAACATTAAGGCAAAGTAAGTAACATGAATCATAATTAATGAATACAGTAATTTGACCTTTAGAGAAGTATTAGAACTTCTATGTGACTACCCACATTCTTAGCATCAAAACTTATATTTAATGACTTGTTGAATTCCATTCTCGGCCAAAAGGAGGAAGGGAAGGGAGGAAGAAGCTCCCTTATTTATCTACTTTTTCATTGAGGTTTTTCACATTGAGTATGTTACTTCTGACTGCACATGTTCACATGATGGATGGTGACATTTTTATAACAACACAGGAATATAACAACAGGGCAATGGCTTCACCAGAAAGCAAAATGCTACAGGCCAGTTAAAGCCAAATTCTGAAAGAGTAATTCTGTGGGAAAAAAATGCTCATGAGGATCACTATTTTTGGAGAAGAAAGACTGTTGGTGGTAAATTTAATGTTCTTATAAAGATGCGGATTTACAATGATGCACAACCTGAAACCTGTATGTTATGTTGCGGTGTTCCTTCAGCAACATTTAAAAATTAGTTTTAAAAAGTTAAAAAGATAAATAAGTTATACACACGAAACTAAATCAACTTATAAAATATGATCCAAATTTTATTTTTAAATGTCTATATTTAAAAGGAAATATACTAAATATAACATTGATATAGCGTTTAGGGTTCTTTTATTCTGAATTTTTTTCTTTAACTTTCAAGGATAGTGCAATCTGGCAAAGGTAAGTAAAAGAAAAAGAAAAGATGTAAGCTATGAGTACTGTAGTACTATCTTTACATGAGCTAACAAGTATAGAATACATTCTCCCTTTTAATATCTCAATGTTTACTTTCTTATTTCATATCATTGTTTCAATTTCTATTTTAAAGTTGTTTTAATTGTTATTTTATTTTACTGTTTATTTATTTTTTAAACTGTTTAATTTTTATTTACATTTTGCTCTGTCATTGTAATCTCAAATACTGCCTTATTTTAATATCTTTGTCTTTCCTCTCTACTTGGTCTCTTCTACTTTGTACCCTTCTTCTTTAGAAAGACCCTGCTCAAAATCAGCACATTTCTCTCTTCTCAGGACAAGCTTTCTTCCCCTCAGAGTTAGCAGTCAATACTTTTCATAGTATAGCACATTATTCTGGAAAATCTATATTCTGTTGTTTTGTTTTAACATGTCTTTTTTTCTTCTCAAGATTTTTATCCTAATGAACCTAATGATTTTATGTAACCCACACTGAGAATATTTTAAATTATAATTGTTGATGTTACTAAATGAAATAGATGTGCCTTAGTAGAGCAGCAGTTAGGTTTGCTGCTCTGGCTGAGCATAGTCCACACGCATCCCGAGGACCTGGGTTCGTGTCCATGGAGAACAACCAACATGTACAACTAAAATAAAAATAAATGAATATTTATATGTAAGTATATGAATTATTTTTATTTTAAAATATTTTCCAGCCTCTGGGCCAGGTCTTGAACCAGGATCTATTGGTTTTACATGGCCTGCACCTCAGCTGCCTTAGCCACTTGAGCCACAAGGGTGCACCTCTCTAAATTTAATCCACGTCGAAGCAAGATTTTGCACTATTCAATTCTACTTCTGCTTTAACCTGTCCTTTGTTATTGGCTACAGACAGAGCTGTCGCTGGGTATTCTCTCAAGCAGGAACAAAATGCAATGCTTAGAACCAGAGAACTTTTACAGTTCAGAAAGGACAGTAAAAATCATTTAATTCTTGTGATGGCCACTAGATTGAGTGACCTTCTCAATCTTTCATAACTTGATAAGGCCTCACCAGGAATCAACCGAGATAGACTCTTTATTTCTTAACTTCCTTTCCCAAGCTCTTCTGTCTCATTTTTCATCTCCATATTGTCTGATTTCTGGAGCACATTTCAGAACTGAGACAACCCAGTTGCCATCATTTCCAATGAATCACTACTGAGCAATGTGTTAGCACTCCTTTAACTATTCAGAGATGGTACTTCCACATCCATCTGATGCAGAGGTGAGGCTATTCTTTCGTTTCTGTGAACATTTTACTTCAAAGAAGTGTTTTAGAGAATTCACATCTGTCATTTGGTTTGAAGATGTCTTTCCTCTTTTTATGTTCATTTTTCAATTAACTATTACCACTAACCCATAGCGAGGATGCTTTAAATTACAGAGCAGGTAAAAATGTGTCAAAAGGGTTGCATACCAGGACTTTCTTATGACAGTCCTGAGCTTCAGGCATTCTTCGTGGCTTCTTCTTCCACATATAAATGTCAAATATTAAAAAGCTTGAGACTGAAAAGATGGAGAAAAGGAATAAAGTGGAAACAAGAAGAGATAGGACAAGACTGAGAATCTGTCTCCCAGTAGCTGGCTGGGAGGGAGGCTACCCCTTGCACTGGTCCACCCCCCACTTCCCACATCCCCTGCTCTCACTCGAGGGAGCACTCGATGGCCTCAACCCCACGTCCCACTCTCTGCCTGCTGAGCTCTCTTTCTCACACACCCTTTTCTGTTCTGTGGCTCCTCCCTACGGGCCCCTAGTCTCTGTGGTTAGTAACCTGGAAGCTGGATAGCATATGAACGAATCTCCCAACATGTCATTGCAGAGAGTGCTGTTTAGAGGTGGGACTCCCTTCTTCATTCTTTGTTTCCCATCATAGTAAAAAGAGGGAGAAAAAAAATGCCAGTTGTTGATGACTTGTGATTCTCAGAACTGTATAATCCTCCTTGATTGTCTGATGTGGAGGATAGATGGCAAGACTGAACTCTCCAGGACAGAAAGCAGAGGTTGTAACTAGCCCCTCTCCCACACAGTGTGAGGCCACCAGCCACTTTCCTGCACCTGATACTGACACAATGCTATGTGCATCTCTGTGTTTTTGATCCACTGAAAAATACCTTCAGAGCAGAGGAGGGAGAGGGAAAATGAAGTGGAAAGAGTAAAACTGACAGTGGTAAATGGAACTAGGACTCTGGTGATGATTGTGTTGTGATTGACACATTGATGGAGGTATGCATCTATTCTAAAATAAATAGCTTTCAACTAATATGACATGAATAAAAAGCAATCTAAATAAAGAAAAATGACTTCAAAGCAGTGTGCAAATTCAAGGGTAAATAAAGAAGAAGACCTAAACATGTTTTAAGACTTCTCTTGGTTAATAACTTTTACTAATGATGGCAACAAAATTATTGGAGCCCGCGGTAAGCCATGCAGTGATCCAATAGGTCACCGTATGACCAGTATTGAGATTTAAATATCCTTTAAAATTAAACACTTTGGGGTTATTAATGTTTCCTTTCCTCTCAAAATTGTTGTGTTGAGAGGAGGTCTGGGAGGAAATGTATTAGCAACAGGAGGATGTGGAGAATAACTCTTAAGTACATTGAACATCTGTTGACGGAGCTATCAGCACAGTTTGCAGATACTGCCAGCTGGTCCTTATTCCATTTTGCTCGAACTTTAGTAGTAGAAAATATACTGCAGCAATCGTGTTCCACTTCTATTAAATCTTTTACTACTGCATTAGGTGGAGCGTAAGTGTCAATCCGTTCTCATTGAGAGAAAAAAAAGACCTGCTTATGGCAAAAATTAAATGCCAATAAGAGCATGCCAAAGGTTAAACATCACTTAGCATCTCAAACTGGCCATGTTACTGCCTGCAGGAGAGGAAGTCCTTAAAACAGCAAATGGAGGTGAAGGCAGCTAGAGTTTCTACAATCATGTTATTCAGGTGAGAGAATTTCAGCTCCTTCCTCTATCGCGTCTATAGGTGATTTTCAAGTGCAACTTCAGATTTATTGTGGATGGGAGTTGAATAAAATAGGATCTCAAACAGAATAAAACAAAAAATCCCAAAAACCCAGGAGTAAACCTCTCCATCATCTCTAAATGTTAAACCTAAACTACTGTTTTTACTTTTTTGGAAGAAGCCTGTGGACCAGTGCTTTTTCTGAACTCTCATCAGGTTTACAGGCTCCAGATAAAAGCATGAAAAATTGTTTACTGGAAGAGCAATTGACTTTCATGATTGATGACACACAGATCCCTGGTTTTCTTTGGATCATGGTCCACAGCTACGAATGGATTCCAGCTCTGACACCTGACTGACCAGCTCCGGCGTCCTGTTTGCTGGGATTTTCGCCCCTCGTGCAATACAATTTTTTTTTCATGCACAAAGAAACTCTAACAGAAGAGTTTTTCCAGGGGTGCAGAGCTTCTTAAGACACCTAAATGAACCAGAATTTGCTTTTCCAGCTCCTCTATGAAAAGTCCCTGCATCCTGCTTGACCACTGGATGCTTGACGCATTTTGAAGAAGGAATATAAAGAATGGCTATTGATAGCTGTATCTCTTACCCTTTCCCCTTTCCCAAGGTCACTACACTAGTTTAGTTTAGAAACCTTTAAGACCTTTTCTGCATTATCTCTATTCTGCAAGTTTAAAAATAAAACAAACCCTCTCCTTTCTTTTTGCTAGCTACCATACTACTGATTCTTTAAGACTCATCTACCATACTTTTCTTCCCTCAGCATTTCCCCGGTCTTCCATCTCTTATTTCAGAATTAATTGCTAATTTAGTACATTTTATATTATTATGATAGCTTCTGATAAGTATCCCTTCAATTAAATTGCAAATTATGAAGGATCTTGTTTTGATTATCCTTTCATCCCCCACAGTATCTTGCAGAATGTCTTAGAAAACTAAGGTTTCTTAAATTAATTCATGAGGCTAATGAAGAGACCTGGCTGATAACTTTATTAATAATTAAGACCAAACTACAATCACTGGTCTCTATCCAAGTTCTGGACCAGTTCCTCTAATTTCACACTTAGGACTCCTTGGCAGCATACAGCACAACTGATTTCTTTCCTTTGTGAAATACATTTTTTTTTCCTCTAGGTTTTTGAGGACACCACATTCACTTTTTCCTTATACTCTAATGACTTACTGGGCTGAATGGGGGTCTCAGATTAGAGTCCACAGGCCAAAATCAAGGTTGCAGAAAGGCAGTTCCTTTCTGGCTCTGGGGAGAGATCACTTCTAATCTCACTGAGACAGCTGGCCAATGTCAGTTCCCAGTGGCTGTAGGACTGTTGTCCACATTTCCTTCCTGACTGTCAACAGGGGCGGGTTTTTGTTCCTAGAGACCAGTCACATTTCTCCTCGAACTTTCCATTGCAGTCTGCATCCAGCAAAGACAGGTCAAGCTTCCCTCACACTTCCAGTCTCTGCAATTTCCTCTTCTGCTGTGTATTGTGCATCTGGTCAGAGAAAGTTCTATGCTTTTAAAAGTCCATGTGAATTGTGATGATATTGGGTCCACCTGGATAACCCATCTGTATTGTAAATTATACCTGTAAAGACTGTTCTGACAAGTGATTTAACACATTCATAGTCCTGTGGATTAAGACATAGATATCTTTGAAGGGTCATTATTTTTCCTACAAGGCTGAACCTTGCCTAGCTTCCTTGGGGTATTCTCTTCAGACATCCATTTAACAAAAAATACGTTGAAAGTCTATTCTGTCAAGCACTATGTTAGGCAGTGTGGAGTAGTCATTCATATCTGTAAATTAGTATTTCCACCTGACCTTCTTAATATAACCCTTGAGTTGGGAAGATTGTCTCTAGACAGAGGGAAGTTGGGGGAAGCAGTGAGGTATTCAGAGGGGGATTTCAGAGTGCTCAAACTTGGACCAGAAAGTGGGCATCTTAGTACAGTCAGACAAGTTACTTCACTACTAGTTTAGGATTTTTCAAGGTGAGTCTTAATGACTAATTTTTGTCAATTTTTTGTGCTTATTTTCAGACACCTAGATCAGTATCTTGAGAATTTTTAATTTTTACCAATCTTTAGGGTGATACTCACACATCCTGAAGTAGGAGAATGCTGGACATCATCTGGTCTTGGTTCTCTTCATGTGACAGATGAAAAATGGGGACCAAGAAGGCCACTGGTCAGTGAATGTCAGAACTGGAGCTACAGTCTTGGACTCAAGACTTCCCAGAGTGTTCTTCTCATTACCCCAACTACCTGTTCAACAGAATGGGAGGAAGATGCCAATAGGAAAAGCTGGTCTCAGCCCAGAGAATCTGAGTGAGACTGGAACAAAGAACTCAGGAGTGTCCTTGAAGCATAAACTAGAAATGATGCTGATAAAATAACTTAAAAAGCCAAAATTAGAGTGGAAGTCTTATTGGAACAGATCAGAGTCTTAGCTAGGAAGTCTATTTTAGAATAAAGTGCCAAGAAAGGAGAGCAAATCTTTGCAGCTGGAATATATCTCCACAGTCCTTGTTTTTCAAGTTTCTCCAAAGATAACTATAATTTGTAGGTTTGATTTCACTCTTCTAGTGCTTTTCATTGCATTTTTTTCAAATAGACAATTTCAGACCTGTTTCAAGTATCGATATCCTCTTTATTTTATGTCTAAAGATAAAATATTCCATAATTATGTATTTATACATAAAAAATATATATTTATATATAAAATTTCTACATAATTTATGTACAGAAAACCATATAAACACACATGAATTACACATATATGATATAATTACATAAAAATAAATTATTCATTATTCATATAGATCTAATTTATATATAATATGTTTATATATTAAATATTGAATATTCATATATTATATAATTTGTGTATATGAGACACATACATAAAATTTACATGCATACATTATTACTGTGTATAATGTGATTAAAACTGCATCATTTTATAAAGATCTTTAAAACATAATAGAAATTATTCTGAATCATCTGGATATTCACTTTGCAATCAAGGTTATCTAGTCCAGTTGCTGCTGGATTTTGGTGCCTAAAGTTGAATTTACACACACGAGTGTGTGGCTTATTTCTTCATGCGGAGACAGCAGGGAGCTCCTGCTTGGACTTGCTGAGGAGGCTGAGTGACGTTTGTGTGCGGTGGGAGTGGCAGGGTCACAAAATGGATCAGAAGACAAAGTATGGTAAACTGAGTCTTCACATCGCACTGCAGTGAGGGCAGCCCAGCCCCAGAACCACAGCTGTCACTCAGGTGTCACATAGACATGGGTTCAGCAAACCAAACCCTCTGTCACAGGAAAGTAAATGTTAGTATGAGCAGTGTTGGCTTTGTAGTTTTATTCATACGTGATTTGAAATTTTATTTGGTTTCTTTGGGTTTTATGTAGTTTTGGTTCTCTCCTTATAAAGTAACATCATTACATATAAAATTACTTTAAGACTGGGTAGGGAGCCATTCAGAATAACATTGGTTTGTCATTCAGGTTTAGAAATACAAGCCCATTGTTTATTGTTTGAGTTATTTGACTGGAACCCTTCACAGGACAGTCATGCAACTGAGGCGGGGACGGTGCTTAGGGAATTATAATAGTAAAACATTCTGAATTGGAAGGTGAGATTGTCTAGCTTTATAGTGGCTTCTCTTTATTATGAAGAGCTCTGTTTTGCAAGCATACATATTTCTCTTTATTGTGCTATAGGTTCATTACATTTTAGAAATAAAAAACATTTTTTTCTTTATAATGAACCACTGTATTTTTGTGTTAAAGCTCTTACATATACAAATGTGGACATACATATACACATCTCTCTACATGTACATATATATATATATACATATATTTTGCTTATTAAAGCCTAAAGAAATTGAGTGACTGGTCACACCACTCTTTGACAGCTTACTCCGGCCTTCTGCCAGCTGCGTGTCAGGCTCCGACTAGGTTAGGGCGGCTTAGTCTGTGCCCATAACACGTTCGCTTCTTCACCAGCATCTCTTCGTCTGCACACTTCTGCTGCACTCAGAGCTCTGTGAAGATAGGGGTTTCGTATGCCTGTGCCTTGAGGCCATAGTGTGGAGCACATATTTAATTAGAAGGAGAGTCGAGGCAAGGGAAGGACTGAAGAGAGAGATAGGGAAATGGAAGGAAGGGAGGGAAGGAGGAAAGAAGGAAGAGAATAGGAAGAAAGAGAGAGGTCAGATCTCCAAACTCCCAGTTTACTCTTTTTACCACACCGTACTTTGTGGAAAATCTTAAATCTCCTGGAGTTCCCTGCAGCCCTAACTTTACACTAAGGTTATGATTCTGCTGTCATACGAAAAGGCCCACAAGAATAAAAACCCACATATGATGATATCATAAATAAAAACTCCATGGTGGTTGAGGCCAGGTATATTTTACTAAAACTATATTCTCACACCTATACAAAGTCTGGCATATAGTATGTGCTCAAAAAATATTTGTTGGATAAATAGATGTAGTCATTAATAGAAAGACTAGGCTAAAATACTGCCGCTTATCCATAAGACTTTACACCTTATGTCTAGCTATGCATTGGTCTGTTTTCACATGGAAATCAAAACACCCTTTTAGCAAAGTCATTACAGGAAAACTTTCCAAAATCATAAGAAGAAATACAAGTAGAAAGAATTAATCAGAGTGTGAAGAAAATAAAATTCAATAGTTTGACCAAACACTAGAGGAAGAAACTTGTTTTCTCTAAAATAAAAACTAGACAATTGGTAAAATCCCCAAGAAGACACAATGATCTCTTTCAACTCGTGCTAGTACAAAAAAACTGAACCAAGGATGTGTCACATATGGTCACGTGCAGATGTTGCAGACAAAGCAAGTGTCATGGAAAAAAACATCAGCAGGAAGAACAAGTAGTGAGTGAGACTGGAGAAGCAGTTAGGGAATCTGCCGGGGGTCAGTGGTGAGATGAAGTCCCAGGTGCAGTGCAGAGCCACCAAAAGGACTGACTTTGGAATCGGATGGGGGCACTTACAAGCTACCTGACGTTTTACAAGTGACTTAGCCTTTTTAAGCTTCGGTGTTTCCTATGTAAATGAGGACAATGCTGGTTGCCTGTGCAGCAGTACATACGGTTGCGGCACCCAGTGAGTAGTACTTTAAAACAGTAACGGAACGCTCTGGTGGAAGAGGGCTATTGGCTTCAGGTGTACAACGTAGCGATTTGATATTTGTTTATGTTCTGGAACAGTCGCCACAGGTAAGTCTGATTAACATATATAACATACTTGCAAATTTTTTCCTTGGGGTGAGAACTTTTAAGATCTACTCTTCTTTAAAATTTCATTTATTTTTAGAATAAAGGTGCAGGGAGGAAGAGAGAAGAGGAAGAAATTTTTATTTCTTATTTAAAAAAAGATTTTAGTTGTTCATCTTGGTTGTTTCCCTTGACCCGGGGTTGCAGATGTGGGTTCTTGGGATGGACGTTGTCTATGCCTGGCAGACTTACCTGCTTAGCCACCAGGGGTACCTGCTCTCTTTTTAAACCTACATATAAGATTTTAAATATACAATGCAATATTATTAGTTGTTGTCATCAGACTCTATATTACATCTCTAGGACTTATTTTGTAACTGAAATTTTGTATATTTTGACTGTATTTATTCATTTCTTCCATTCCCCTTACCCCTTGCTCTGGCAACCACCCAGGTGGTTCTCTGAATTTAGGGGTTCAGGTTGTTTTTCTAATAGACTCCACATATAAATTACGCTATACAGCATTTAGCTTTCTCTGTCTGACTTATTTTACTTTACTCTGAAGGTCCATTCATGTTGTCACCAACAGCAATATTTCCTTTCTCATGACTGAATAATATTCTAGTACATATATCTATATTAGATACATAAAACATTTCCTTATCCATTAATCCATTGTTATATTTCTCCATTGATACATAGGTTACTTCTATGCCATATTTATTATAAAAAATGCTGTAATGAACATGGGGATTGCATATGTATTTTCAAGTTGTGTTTTTGTTTTGTGCTGATAAATACTCAGCAGTAGAATTGTTACATCATAGGGTAGTTCCGTTTTGAAATTTTAAGTGAATTTCTGTACTGTTTTCCATAGCAACTGCACCAATTTCCATTCTTGCCAACAGTGTACAAGTTTCCTTTTCTCCACATCTCACCAACACTTGTCATTTCTTATGTTTTTCATAATAGTCATTCTGATCAGTGTGAAGCAATTGTGAATTTCTAACCAGTCCCTAAATGATGCCAGTGGGTCTAGTCCACAGACCACACTTTGAGAAGCCAGATTGGACCCTTTCAGAAGCTCTGGCCCCTCCACCAGAACGAGTTCTCCCAGTGGTTCCAGGTGTCTGAGCAGCACTCATGTGGAGTAGTTTTCTGATGCAAGAACAACGCATCTTTCTGCTAGAGACATTATGAGGATTCATTTGCTCTAAGTAACAGCAGATTTATTTCAATCGGAACGTTAGCTTGCATGTCTTCTCCCAGAGTTCTGTGGGAAGGGCCAACGGAAGAGGCAGCCAGGCCCAGGAGGGGCTCCCACACCTTCTCCTGAGGTGGTTATGCTGGCTCAGTCTCCTCTGCCGCTGACAGAATGGATTTACTAGAGCCGGGCGGGTGTATTCTTAGAGTGTTGGCAGCAAGGCCGAAGTGGCTCAGCCACTGCCTTGCTCCCTCATGTCTTTCTGTGACTTGTTTCATTCCCAAAGGCAGCCGTTTTGGATAAGACACGCAGTGCCTCAGCCAGGCCACTAGCATCAACTGCTTCCTCAGCACACACCATGGACAGGTCTTGGCCGACTGAATGTACAGGAAGGAGTAAGTGGCCCACATGTCCGGGGTGGCTTATACCCCCAACCTTCATGATGGGGCCACCTGGTCAGACACAGCAGAGACTGTTTACCTGCCTGGGCCTCTGTCTTTAACCAGAAGACAGCACGGACGTGTAGGATGGCTCCTACCTCACCTGGGATCAGGCTTTGTGTAAGGAGAAATAGAGTAGCGGAGAAGGCCAGCAGTGAATTAAACAGGGAAAAGAATTAAAAGGAAATATCTGACTTTGAAGAAGCAAAACCACCTCAAAAGAGAATCTCAGATTCATGTCCCTCGACAAATGCAGGAATCTTTGTATGACTGTGGGGTTAGGATGAGGTGGGATCTACCTGTGGATACTCATTTATCAACCTAGAGCCTGGGGTCTGTAAAACAGAGGCGAGTAGGAAACAGGCACTTCACGGAGCAGTGCGTCTGATTGAATCCATCTGTGAAGCGGTCTCGCTGGGGGTCTGCAAATCCGTGCTCAGGGCTCCCTCTGCTGGATGGCTCGGAGTAGGCAGTCCGACGTATAAAGAAAAGCAGCGATTAATTTCACCTGCCCCTTGTGAGCACCTATTCTAAAGTACAAAGGAACATTTAGAATGCGAGTGTAAAGCCAGCTTACATTTTCTCTGAAAGTTTATGATATCAGATGAAAAAAAAAAAAACAGTCAAACTTATTTTCCACAGGAAAGAAAAACATAAGCAAAGACTCCGAATAGAGACACCTAAATAGCAATGATATAAAAATGCTTGCCGATTTCCGTGGCAGATATTGAATTATTTTAAAGGAATTTCACAGAGAAATGGAATGAATAGCTTACCGGGGCCACAACAGACTCTACTAAAAAGATATCCCTCTTTCTACCTTATTTCTTTTTCTCCATTTCTAATATAGTTTACAAAAAAAAAAAAAAAACCCTTCCCCATTCCTCTCATCTTAGTAAGAATTTTTATGATATAACATTTTAAAACTTTTATATGGATAATTTAAAATTTATAAGAGGGGGAAGTTCTCTCCAGGTGCCCATCATCTACTTCAGCAATTATCAGCACGAGCCAATCCATAGTGTCTACACCCACCAACCTCCCCCTATTGTATTGTTTTCAAGGAAATGACATGCATGTTATTTCATCTATAAATACTTCAGTATTTATTCTAAAAGATAATAACATTGTAGAGCCTAACTGTAAAACTATCACTACCTGAAATAAGCAATAAATCCTTAATATTACATATTCAGCAAGTATTCACATTCCAATTGCCCGTAAATGTCAAGTTTTTTATAGTCTGTTTGAATTTAATTCCAAATAAGGGGCACACATTTACTTGGTTGAAATGTCCTTTAAGATATTTTAGCCTTTAGCTTCCTTCACCAACTCTTTTTCTTACAATTTATATTTTATGAAGCCAAGTTTTTGTATAGAACTTTCTCTAGTTCGGATTTTGCTGACTGCATCTCTGTGGTATAGTCTGATAAGTATGGGTTTCTGAATGCTTGTAATCGGACTCAGAAGCTTGCCAGATTTGTGTTCAGTTTTGTTTTGTTTTTTAAAGAAAAGTGCAGGCAGGAATGAAGATACATAGGCATGTGGGAAGAAAGGGGAAGAAGCATTTTATTTTATCTTTATTTATTGTTCACACTGGTTGTTTCCCTCCAGAACCGGGACTTGAATCCAGGGGTATGTGTCTTGCTCCTTTGGAGGCAATTAACCTAACTGCTGCTCCACCTGGGTGCATCAATATGTTAGTTTGTTTTTTAAGAGAGTGTCATAGGAATTAGTGTGTCTTCCGTTCACAGATATCTAACATCTAATTATCAGTCCTTTTGTTCTGGTAGCAGTTGTTGATACTAAACCATTAACCACTGTGGATTGAAAGATAATGACAGTATCATCTATAATTTCTTACTCATTCATTAAAAGAATACCTTTGGAGAGTACTTGATTACCAATTGACAAAGTTTGTATTAAAAGACTGTAAGATAAATCATTGATATTTCTTTCTAGCTGCCAGGTCACAAAATAATGATTTGGTTTTCTAGAACCTGCCAAAGATGATCAATTAGTTTTGTTCCTAGTCAGGTGACCCCAAATTACCTCTAATCCAGACAGGGAATGGTTGAACTTTGACAATTTGCTGATTCCCACAAATTAGTTGGAGATGTGATTTTTTAATTGTTTTCATCCTATCATTCTTTCACAGTGACAAATGTTTTCCGTCTTTCAGCTGGACAGTTTCATTCAGCTGGGGATCACCTGTCCTTTCTTGCACAACCTTGAACATTTATGACCAGACTGTCTGGGTCAGGAATGAGAATTGTTTTGAAACTTCCGCAGATGATTCTACTGAGAACCAAATTTGTAGATGAGTAAGACGTAAGTAAAACAAATTCTCTTATACTACCAGTAGGAGGCAGCACGAACTCAATAAATAATTCAACCTACTCTCACAGATGTCTGTAACTTGCACTGACTTGACTTCCCCCAGTATTTTAAATATTCTACTAATGAAATATTTCGTAAAACAGTTTTTGACTACAGTTCAATGTAAACTTTATTTTATAATTCGATAGAATTTAAAATAATTTCTACTGTTATGGATTTTGATTCTAATCTAGCAGTTTCAACAATACCAAGCGGTAGTTTTAAACTGTTAGTTTCAATCTACATTATTGTAAACTACAGATGAACAACACAAAAATGTTACCATAACAAATATTATTTAGATTTTGATAAATGTCAATGGAAATATTGCTGGATTTGGCATTATATAATTGTTTAAATAACATGAGTTGTCTGTGTGATTGGTTTTCAATCCTAAATACTCAAAGTACAAAATTCAGCAAGAATATCTGGAAAGAATTCCTGGAAATATATCTCACAAAACTAGATCAGTGTCTTAGAATAATCACCAAATGCTTGCTTTATTAATTTCAGCAGATGGGAGAATGCTTCTATCACCCTGTAGTCTTAGGCTTACTTAAACAGACTTTATGGTATCAGTGGGTTGTTCTT
Source organism: Solenodon paradoxus (assembly GCA_004363575.1). Lineage (NCBI taxonomy): Eukaryota > Metazoa > Chordata > Mammalia > Eulipotyphla > Solenodontidae > Solenodon > Solenodon paradoxus. The sequence goes on along the minus strand of RJWH01002258.1, from coordinate 18,418 downwards.
CTCTCCTCTCTTCACGCATTGTGAATATATAATATTTAAAAATAGAATCACTTCTAAGAACTGAAATTCCCACAACAGAAGTCTAAAAATCAAGGGCCTCATTTACAGTGGGAACTCTGATCTTTTTCAGTGCTCTGGTCTCTGTCACACTTTGGTACCTTTTTAGGTGAATATGAAGTGAAGCAGTTGTGTGAAGAATTTTTTTGCAGCCAAATCCAGTAAAATGAACCCTTCCATGTGTTCGTATACACACACAGATCGTAGTTTGCATATAAAATCATCCATATATACATACCATTCACCAATTGACATTGGACTTCAATAAAATGGCATTTTTGTTAAAATTTTAGGTCTATTCATGACCTACACTCAAAAAAACCCTCATACATGTAAAATATATCATTCAGCAACATAGCCTCAACATTCACAAACTGTTGCTGACACATGCAAGCAAAACTTAAGATGTTTTGATTCATCCTTAGAATGCTTGAACTAGACAGATCGATGCTTGTAAACTAGTCATTTCCACATTTATTTGGTGCATAATAAAACAAGAGAGCAACTGTCAAAGCTAGCTCTCCTCTTATAAATAAATGATATCCCTTTTCTTGAGCAACATAACTTTGTACCAAATCCCTCTAGGGGGACAACTTCTCATTTAGAGATGTCAAATTGCCGGTGTGTGGACATGGGACACTCATGCTTTATTCTATATAAGTGGAAACAAGATAAAGTGTGGGCTAAGCGACAGCAGAAGGGACTTCCACATAAGGATACAAGGACAATGGGAATATGTAACCCCAATTTTGGAAATCTCCACCACTCCCGTCAGCAGATCTCCTTTCCTATAGTCATGGGAACTGTGGGTCATTTTGCTTTAGCATACGAGAGTCAACTGACTCCCCTATCCTTCTGCCACAGGCATGCAAGCCTAGGATGGAAAACAGTTTCGACATTCCCCACTTGGACTCCTGCCCTAAGCAAGCACATTTGTTGTTCATACATGGCCTTTTGGCTGCCTTCTCTCCCTGCCATCTGTTAATAGAGGCATTGTGCCTACTCAGATGGGATGGTGACACTGTTTCTAAGAGTCTCTCACAAAATCTCTGGGTTGTAACTACTTAATAACGTCACAGATTTCAAAACACATTTATTTACCGACAGGAATTTCATTAGAAAACGCAGCACAACTGAGAGATTAAAACTGAATTCTGTGTCCAGACAATGTGTGAGATTTCCCAAGGAATTACTCCGGACTTATTTTCATTAGGTGGCCAATGAAATTGAATGCTGTATTTTCCATGATTGAAGACAGAGTATAAATACAGCTGCACACACCTCATTGCTTTCTCCTGTCATGTGACCAGCTCTGAGAGCTGTATCAGCGACTGATACACTTGTTATCTCCTCATCCTCACATGTTTCAGTCATTCACAGAGATTGTTCAGACACTTGGAATACTTGATGAGCATATAACTGACTATGACTCAGTCCAAGTGAGCCCTCACTGTCATTAGCAAGTCCGGAGTAGTGATAATAGATTTACAAATGCCTGTGGACTGAGAACGTTGAGCTGACTGAGCCTTTTGCATCTTTCAGCTAGTACTTTTTCAAATTCACCATTTCCCCTTCCAAGGTCTAAATGTGCTCCTTCTCAAATTCTTACATATCCCATGGTGGAGTTTCAGCCCATCTCCAGATCTCTCTTAAATTTTGTGTTTCCAGTTCCTAGATCATCCTGTTTGGCAGCCAGCTTGCAGATTCGCCTACATTTAGCTGATGACCATTTCAAATCTCTACATCAATTAGGATGGGAAAGCAAAGTTATATGGGAAGTAAGACTAACAGAGTGAGTCAAACACCACCTGACTGGGCTCTAGCTCTAAATCAGACAATAAATACTTCCGCTGTGTGTGCATGCGATCCAATTTTATCATTCTACCTTTTTTTTTACTCCAAGATTCCAGTTAAAAATGTGCTACTTTCATCATTGAAAACTAGCATGAAACGAATTATCTGCAACCCATTTTTCAAATGTTACTACATTTATAATATCATGCTGCAGCTCAGGACTAAATAAATAGTAGTAAGCAGATTTTATGTAGAAGATGGAATTTAGATTTTTCCCGCAAAGGATGTGGCAAGTGGTGACCACAAACTACTCACTTGATTCAGGTGGGGTGAGTGCCGACAATGGTTAGCTTTAAACGAAACAGCACACGTACTTGAGGCTTGTTCCTCCTGAGTGGCAGGTGAGGTAATGATGACCTAGAAGAGGGATTACTCCACGGAAAGGGCAGACGGCAGAAGGAAGTTCTTGTGAGCTGAACAGGGGTAATGGGATAAGGAACACTGTGAAATGAGCACACTGAATCATTTAAAAGGGTGTAACAGTGGCCTTGTAACTGAGGATAAAGAATCTGATCCTAAAGCCCAGAGCAATGGGAAGCAACACCCAGGCTGGTCCCCGAACTGAACTGTGATGCGGTAATTCTGGACCAGGTTCAGGCTGCGTGCAGTCTACAGAATTAGTCTCAGTAGATGTGACCTTGGAAGACAGAGGGCAGATCAGAAACTTGAGGTGTTCTAGATGGAGGGGGTTAGGTAGTGCCATATGTTTATTGAGTGTTTGCTTGTTCAGGTCATTCAAGCTTTTATTTAAGACCAATAATAGATGATGGACTTTAGATATGATTGAAAGCCGCCATGTCCACAGTCTTCAAAAGCAGTGATCTGCTTCTCCAGCATATCAGCTGCAAAGTTATCATTTCAGTTACACACTGTAGTTGATTTCTTAAATTTCACACCCCAGTAGAGCAAGTCTATCAGAGCCCCAGACCAAGCCCTCTGCTTGAATACTCTGATTTGCAGTTCTACTTCAGCTATGTCTGTCTCTTCATCCCCAGGCTTCACGTCCAATAAGTTGGAAGAGTTGGCACGGTGTGGGTGTGTTGGCTTTCTTTGCCTTACACTTTTCTTTGCCTTACACATGCAAGGTGATCTATGTCTCTTAGCCTCTTTGCTTCTCTGCTCTCCTGTTCCTCCTCTGATGCAAAGAGATCAATGTCATCACCATCGTATCACCTTTAACCCCACTTCTTGGTGTCTGCACACTAGCAAGGCCTTACTTACTTGCGCATAACTTTCTTTACTCCTGGCAGGCTGACCTTTTTCTTTTAAGATTTAATGTGATTATACCAACATGGGGCATGATACAGTTGAGGGAGTAAGAGAAAGCAGTTCTGTGTGATGTTTTTGAGTAAAGAAAACTAGTGTTCAGCAATAGAATGACTGCGATGTTGAATGAGAGTTCTTGATTTAGGATCAGAGGAGGAGTTACAACAAAATACATAAACCTGAGCTTCAGAGCTCCTCATTTGCACGGTCCCTTCCAAAGTTTTCCAAGTGACTCTAGCAATGTTCTGTTTCTGCGAAATTATCAAAAGAAAGCCATTTTAACAATAGGTAGGTAATAACAATAGAGCATTTTCCACTCGGCTGTCCCTTGCTTACTCATATCTTCAGGCTGGGCCAGGCACTGGAGAGTAGTTGTGAACCATTGGGGAAGTTGACTAACTGGAAATTGAATTGGAAATACAGTTAGTTCTGGTTTAGTGAGATACGGTTTTAGGTTTGTGGTCATTTCTGAGTAGACTTAAGAACTAGGAATCCTTCTGTCTGCTGTGACATAAATGGACAGGGACAGGGGAAATGTTAAACAAAACAATCTGCTGTCAGAGACAGTTGCTGTGTCTTCCAAGACCTGTACTCAAAGAGTTTGTCATAGAGGAAAAATAATGCTTGAGAGGTTTAGAAGGAAAAGCTAATTTATGGAAAACTTTTCCTCTTACCTGATGTGTGAAATTATAAGCCACATTTTCAATTTTCATTAATATCCAGCCAAAAAAGAAATTATTCCCTTGGATAATTTTTTCTTTAACACAGTACAGATTATTGACGATCCACTACATAAATGTGTGTATGTGTGTGCATTTACTGGAAACTCATGGAATAAAATTCATCAGAATTATTATAATAATAGGACATAAATTTATGCAAAAATTACAAATAGTGAGTATATCTATGTGTCAAATTACATATCTTATGTATCCCAACTATCGATAATGAAAAGCAAGTATCTATCATCTCTATCAGAAGAAAGACTGCATTATCTTTCATTTTGTCTCTAGGAAGTATTTTTTAAATGCTTGACATATGATTAGGTGATAATGAAAAAGCAGATGGACAAGCAGGCCCTGGAGGAAGAGTGACTGGACACAGTCCACACAGCCTAAGGGCCCGAGATTCACATTCCGGGACCGGAGGGAAAAACCAAGATAACCACTAAATACAATAAACAAAATATTTCTTCCTTCTCGCTCTTCCTGCCTGGCTGCCTCTGTTCACCCTCATTCCTTCCTACCTCTTTCCTTAAAAAAAATAGGCGGACACTAAATAGGAGAAAAGTGTAGCAGAGTAATATAAAATCTTTTTTTTTTTTCCTGATCTTTGTATTGTTTGTGATATTTATAACTTTTTAAAATTTGTAATTTGTTGTGATTGCATTTCTCATTCTAAATATCTGTCATATTTATATTAAGAAGTTTACATCTCTCTCTTCAAATGGAACTCCCCCAAATTGCATAAACTTCAAAGCCCACAAAACTTGATTAAAGCAGGTGATAAGTCTGATAAGAAGAGTTTGAAAAAAAGACAAGAAACGTTTCTGCATATTAATAGAAAAAGTCATTTCAAGATATCTGATAAATTTGAGAGTGAATTGCAGCAGAGAAATGGAGGACCAGATCATGTGAAATTATCTCTCAACTTTTTTGCTGTTAGGGAAACCAAGATATTGAAGAATTTTTAAAAGTTGAATTATAGAGTATAGAAACACTAATAAAAATTAATGGAAATAGATACAACTGTGACCCTGAAAATCAATTTTTAGTGGAAGATAGAATCCTTAAAATGAGATTATAAAAAACGAAAGGAGAAGAAAATACCTGGAGCTAGGAAAAGAAAAGCACTATTGGAAAGCTCTATAGAATATCAAAATGAAAGAGAAATAAAATTTGAGGATTTTGTGAGGATTAGAAAATGCATTCAAAGTGCTCAATACAGTGCCAGGCATAGAACACATGCAAATATGGTATAATACTATAATACTAGAATAAGTAAAATGAAATCATTGGAAATCTGCAAGAAATAAAAAAACTCACTTGTGATAGAAAGGGCTTAATGGATATTTACAACCTCATTGATTGTAAATCACCATGCAAAGTAAAGATGTGAATACATATTTAATATTTTATCACTCTGAAAATGTTTAGCCTTGAGGGAAGTTTGAAGAGAGTGAAAGGGTAATAAAAGAGTTGATTGAATAGTGTTAGCTGTTTGAAAAAGCAAAGCTTTATTTCTACTAATAAGATACCACTTACTGGCATATGATAAAGCTCAAGGAAATTTCACAAAGCCTTGATTCATCTTACTGGTCCTTTCCATTCCTAGACAATATCTTAATTATATCAAGGACAAATCTTGATACACAGGCTGTAGAAGGCCACAAAGAAGCTGCCCGCCACACAGATGCTTTTCAAAAGCTTACCATCTGTGTTTTTTCAAGAAGCTAAAGATGTAGGTTAACAAAGAATACTGAAAGGCAGTTTCCAGGTTTTCTTCATCGTGATTTTTGTATCTGAACATCCACGATACAAGAGTGTTACAATACAATCACTATCTCAAGAACTATAAAACTGGGCAAGGTGACTACATTTTTATGATTTAATTATAATCATTTCTCATAGACTTTATTTGCAGTCCTTCGTTCAACTGAATTCATTTCATACATATCATGTGGTAGTGTAGCTTTAAACTGTCAGCTGAAATAGTATTTATTTGGAGTGGCAGTTTATGGAGAGAGAGCAACAGATATACAGACAATAATAAGACAGCAGTGAGATGCCCCTGAACATCTATTAAAATATCTAATATAGAAAGATTGCCCAGGTGCACCCTGGTAGATAGAGCCACTGGGTGTAGTCAAAATACATCCCCAGGACCAGGTTTGGAGACCTGAGGCCAAAGGAATAAGCTGGATGACTGAACAAATAAAAATAAATAGAGAGGCTGCCTGACTGCTCCCTCTGCTCTTTTCCTACCTGCCTGTAACTTTGCTTACAAAAAAAAAAAAAAAAAGATTGACCATACAGAGTGTCGGTGAGTATGTCGAAAATTCAGGAACCTCTGGGGATCCCTGCTGGGGATAATGCAAAATGAAAAAATTGGTTTTGACAAATTTGTCAGTTTCTTTAAAAGATGAACAATCATCTGCCATAGTACCCAGCATCCCACTCCTTGTTACTTAACAAAGAAAAGAAAGCTCATGAAAAACTCACATGTCTGCACACCCTGGTGGAGCAGCAGTTAGGTCAATCGCCTCTGAAGGAGCAGGTCACTAACCCCTGGGTGTGAGTCTCAGATTCAGAGGAAAACAACTACTGTGAACAAGTGTATAAAAATTAAAACTAAAATAATGTTCTTTCTCCCCCTCTTACTGCCTGCTTGCCTAATTGTCTTCATTCCTACCAGTACATTTCATTAAAAAAAAAAAAAAAAAAACAAGCCAATAAAACCCTCACATGACACAAATGTCTACAGTAGCTTTATTTGTAAAAATTTTCTAAAATAGTTTCCAAAATTTGGAAGTTACCCAAATGTCCATCAACAAGTGAATGAATCATGAAATTGGGGCATAATCGTGTGATGGAATACTTGGTGACAAAAAGAAAAAACTTACAATACGTGCAACCCCATGGATAAATCTCCAAATAATCATACTGAGTAAAAGAAATCAGACAACAATGAGCAGCTATTGTATTATTTCATTTAGATTTAAAAATTTTAAATGCAGATTAATGTAGCAGAAAAGAGATCAGTTGTTAGGCTGGGACAGTAAGAGGAGGATGGTGACAAAGGTCTGAAGAAACGGTTGGGGACGTGGGGTGTGCCATCACCTTGACTTTTGTGTGATTTCATGGGTGTATATATATAAAATTGATCAAATGGTGCAGGTCGAGCACATACAAATTATTAAGTGTTCATTGTTAAGCAAAAACCCTTTTTAAAATAATGAAATAAAATCGAATAGATACTATTAGGAATGCACTAGAATTAAACAAAACTATTTTTAATTAAAATTACTCCAGAAAATACTATGCTGAAAGAGACAATTCTAAACAGCCTTTCTAGAGACTCTTACTAAGATGGCGACCCAGGACATTCTCGACTTAGTTCCCAGTAGGAACAACGAACAACTTAAAGGACACACGACACATCACTCGGGGAGTCCCACAGCATGAGCGAGAAGGCTGAGGCACCCTCCAGAGCTCAGAGACCAAAACAGAATACACGGGACGCCATGGAGATTCACGCAGTGTTGTGACTGAAGGTGGGCAGGTGGAGAAGAAACAATGAGGTAGTGGCAAAGGTGAGTCAGAGACCGCAGAGCTGCCAGGTCAGCCAGTCCTTGGGAGGGGAAGGCCAAGCTGGTGTGACCTTGTCTCAGGTGAAACCCAAAGCAAAGGGCCTGGGCATCTACACTGCTTGGGGCCCCAGCTGGGAGGACAACAGAGACGGCCCTGACTGAGCTCCCACTCTTTTACCATTTGGGATCCATGCTGGTGATCCTGGTGAAGTGCACCAGGGCTGAACAGCCTGACGCTTCAAATATGAGACCTCAGAGAGGAGTGTACCCAGGAACCGCCCAAGCCAACTGGGAATCCACCAGGCCCCACGCAGTCCAGAGCAGAAACCGGGCCTCCTACGCCCTTCCCAGCCCTTCCCAGCCCTTCCCAGCCCTTCCCACACTCCAAGACAGAAACGGCTACTCTCACCTGCACACCTACAGGGGCCAGCAAGGGTCAAACAAGTAAATAAATTCCTAATGCAACGTGCTGGAAAAGTAAAAGCTAAGCAGGTTAGTTTTAAGTTGCTGATTCCTTGCCTTAACAGGAATATGGGGGAAAAACCCAGGGTCATCTGAGACTTGAAGGTGTTATGATATCACCAGATGACACTATCTCCAGAAACCAAATTTGAAGACATAAAGGAGTATGCCTTTTTAACAAATAATTAAATATAGCAATCATGAATAAAATCAGAGATGCAAGAATTTCCAGAAAAGCAATTTACAAGAGAATGCGGTAAATCTATGACCTCAAAAATAAAATTGTAACGAAGTGTGCCCTGGTGGCCTAGTGAATAAGTGCGCCACCTCCGATGGCAAAAGCCTGTGCATCCCAAGAATCCAGTTTCACGTCTCAAGACTAGAGTACACAGCCATGATGAACAACTAAATAAAACAAAATAGCTTCCTGCTCTCTCTTCCTGACTGCCTAATCACCTTCATTCTTGCCTGACCCTTTCCTTTAAAAACAAATAAATAAAATGAACGAGAAAAAAGCAAAACGTAAAGCTTTAAATAAAAAAATTAACAAGGATCCAGGATGTGAATATCAATAAATGAGATCAAGAGTGCTATAGAAATTCTGGAAGTAGAATAGACCAATTGAAGGACTGAATTAATCATCTCAAAGGTAAAAATGTAGATCAGAAAACACGATTTTTAAAAAAATGAATAAATGCAATCTGACTACATTAGGAACAACAGCACAGAGATAATGGATATCCCAGAAGGTAAAGAGAGAAGAGAGCTGAGAGCTGATTCAAAGAAATAGTGACTGAAAAATGTATAAAACCTGGGAAAGAAACTTAATATATAAGACCATGAAAATAACAAAATATTTAATTATCTAACTTCTGAGAGAGTTGTACTATGATACTTATTAATTAAACCAGCAGGAATTCAAGAAATAGAAAATGAAAGGCAGCTAAGGAAAAGGAACGTAACTTGTGAAGGTACTTCCAGCAGGTGGTTATCAGACTTCCCAGGAGAAACTCTACTGTTCAGGAGTCAGTGGACTGACATACTCAAGACACTCAGAGATAAAAACTTCCAGCCAACAGTACTGTATCCTGCAAAATTTTCAGGGATGAGGGGTAAAAAAAGGCTTTCCAAGACAAAGAAAACTGAAGTAGTTTACACTCACTAGACCTCCTTTGCAAGAACTGTAGAAAGAAGTTCTCTCTAAAATGAACAAAAAAGTTCAAAAAAGGCATAAATACAAAAAACTCAGAAAATGAATGTGAAGCTGGCAGTATCGAGTTCTCATACTTTACACAGCCACCTTGAGTGACTGCATCACCAATCAAAGGCACAGAGAGGCTCGATGCACGGAAAAATAAAACACAGTTAAATGCTACTCACTAAATATTAACTTACACTAAGGAGAAAAATATAAACTGAAGGCGAAACGCTGGAAACTGGTACTCCAAGTCAACAGAACATTTTTAAATTCATGTACGCACTTTCCTTTAAAAAGCACAAAATAAAGCAAAACAAACAAGCAACAACAACAACAAAAACCACTCTATGGATGGGTGTAGAAGGAACATACCACGGCATGACAAGAGCTATGCATGACACACCACAGTCAGCACCATACTCACTAAGGAAAAATCTAAAATTTTTTCTCATTGGAAAGATCAAGAGCAAGGTCAAGACACTCACTCTCAACACTCTCATTCCCTGATTCTCATTCACTGTTGTGCTGGAAGTCCCATCCAGAAAAACTGGACTAGAAAAGCATTACAAAGTTATCAAAATTGGAAAGAAAGAAGTAAAACTATCACTAGTGGTAGGTGATATGATAATACACATAGAAAACTCTAAAGACACCAGCAAAAGCTACTAAAGTTAATGAGTATTGGCTAGTGACAGGTGACAAAATTAATTTACAAAACTGGTTGCCTTTCGCTATGCAAATAACAAGCTAACAAAAATCAGGAAAGTCCTCAATTAAAATTGTATCACAAAGGGTGAAATACCTTGGAATAATCTAACCAAGAAGTGAAAGACCTGTGTATTTGAAAACTATAAGGTATTGTTAGAATAACTAGAAGACACAAGTAAGTAGAAAGCTAATTCATGCTCATAGGTTCGAAGAATTAATATTGGTAAAATGGATATATTATGCAAAATAATACAGATAGTTGATGTAATCCCTATAAAAATCTCAATGGAATTCTTAACATGAATAGAATAAAAATCATAAAATTTACTTAAAACATCAAAAAAATTAGAATAGCAGAAACAGTCCTGAATAAAATGAACAAAAATAGAGGTATCACCCTCCCGACTTCAAACTATACTGAAAACCCATAGTAATCAAATCAGGAGAGTACTAGAATAAAAACAAATGTATAAATCAATAGAATAATTTGAAAACCCCAAATAAACCCATACATACATGGACAAGTCATTTATGGTAAAGGAGCCAAGAGTATACAATGGAGCAAAAATATTATTAGTAAATGCTGTTAGGGAAACAAGACAGTGACATGCAATAGCATGAAACTGGACCACTACCCAACACTGTATATAAAATTAATTCCAACTCTATTAAAGACATATGCAAGATTTGAAAGCATAAAATATATAGAAGGAAGCATTGGTGATCTGTTTCTTGACGTTGGTCTTAGAGATGTCTTTGGGGACACAAGATAAAAAATAAATGAATGAAACTACATCAAACTAAAAATCTACATAGCAAAGGAAATTATTACAACATGAAAATACATCCTACTCAATGGGAGAAGATATTTGTAGCTGATAAGAGTTAATATCCAAAATATATAGTAAACTCATAATATTTAACAATAAAAAACACGATCTGACTAAAAACTTAGCAGAAGATCAGAACAGATATTTCTATAATGAAGGGCAAGATGGCCAACAGATACATGAAAAGATGCTCATTATCTCTTACTATTAAGGAAATGAAAATCAAAATGACAATGAGATATTGCCTCACATCTATGAGATTGACCCTTTCAAGGTAAAAGCCTGAAAATGAGTGTTTGAGAGGATGTAGAGAGAATGGAACCCTTATGTTGGTGGGAGTGTCAATTGGTGCAACCATTATGGAAAACATACAGAGATTCCTCAAAAAATTAAAAACAGAAATTGTTTACCATTCAGTTATCCCATTTCTGGGTAGTTACTTGAATAACACAAAATGGTCATTTGAACAGATATACATGCCTATGTTTATAAATAGATATATATGCACCCCTTGCTTTTTGAAGTATCATTTACAAGAGCCAAGAACTGGAAACAACCCTAGTGCCCATTGAGAGAGGAGTGAATAAATAAGATGTGATATATATGCATAAAGAAATATTACTCAGATATAAAAAGATGAAATGCTGCCATTTGTACCAATATTGATGAAAGTAGAAAACATTACACTTAGTGAAATAAGTTAAATGAAGAAAGATAAACGAAGTATGATTTCACTCATAAGTAGTATACAGAGGAACCAAAGAAATAAATGGAACAAATAAAACCAAAATAAATATTTATAGTATAAGACAAAAGTATTGGTTGTCAGAGGAAAGAAGAAAAGAGAGTGGGTAAGCTGAGTAAAATGAGTCATTTATATGATGATGAATAGAATAAAACTTTTAGTGATGAACTTCCAATAAATTTTATATATGTGTGTGTATATTATCACAGTAATACACCCTAAAGCCCATATTATGGTGTAATGCAATATTACTTTAATAAAAATGTTAAGGAAATATAAAATAAATAATAAAAATAAGTACACTAAATTTCTAAAATCACAATGTACATGAAAAGCCTTACTAAAAATATATTTAAAAATCACATGAAATGATGTGATATTGTTATAAAATGGAATCTCAACCTGATCTTTGACAAATAGAATATAAGGAAATGAAAATCAAAATGACATAATAAAAATAGAAATAAAAACCATGAAATACTGTTAAGTATCTGAGTATGAAAATTAAACTATTTTTGCTTCTTATATAAAACAAATTTTTTTAGTCACGTAAAATTAACTTGTTGATGATAATGTAATAACAGATCATTCCCTCAATACAGAAGAGAGAAAACTTGCTTACTTGAGATTTCATTTGCTCTTCTCTACTTGTTTTCTAAGATGGACGCTGAGGTCATTTACATGAAAACGTTTTCCTTTGCTAATACATATTTTCAGTGCTTTCGGTGCTCTTATTATTTCTTTTGTTGCATCCAAAAAATATTGATGTGCTATTTCATTATTTTCAATTCAAAATACATTTTAATTTTTTTGTTTCTACTTTGAATAACAATTGGGCTATTTAGAAATTTGTTATTTAGTGTCAAATTCTTGGGAATTCTCCAGATATATTTCTATTATTAGGTTTTAAATTTTTTCATTGTGTGGCCAGAGGAGCTTTTGTATTACTTAAATTACTTTAATATTAGTGAGACTGACTTTATGGCTTAGAATATGGTCTCTTTGGTAAATTTCATGTCTACATTTTTATGCAGATTTTCCATAAATGTCTATTTGGTCAAGTTGATTAAAACTGCTGCTCGTGATGTATATTCTTAGCAATTACATCCATTAGGATTGAAAGAGAATTGTTTAAATCTCCAATTATGCTTCGGTGCTTGCCTATTTGTCTTTGTAGTTAAGCCACTAATTGCTTCATTTTCTGAAAACCTACTAGTAGCTATATAAGTATCCAGCATTGCTATGTTCTCTTAATTTATCTTTATGAAAGGATCTCCTTCATCCCTGGTAACATGGAGGAAAAACCTTTAGTCATCTTATATTTGTTCTTGTGAATCCAGTGTGTCTTTTCCATCCTCTGACTGATGGTCTCCTTTTCATAGGTAGTAAGCAATTTGACTGATATATTTTGGTGTAGGTTTTGAAAATCTCTTTCATGACTCAACATCACATCTCAACCCTTCCTATTGCACTACAGTAATAATAACACTTCTCATGTCTTTGTCTATTAATAATCTGTGACATTTCTGGATCTCTTTGTAGTCCTTGACTTTTCTCATCCTCTAGGCCATGTTTTCTAATTCTTTGCACACCTACTACTTTTGATTATATACTAGATGTGAATTTCACTTTATTGAGTGTTGGATGTTTTTGTATTTCTTTAAATAGTCTCAATTCCCTCTCTTGTCCTTTCAATGCAGATTTAGAGTTGCCTTTAGACTAAAACAAGTTTTTCTGCACTACTGAGGCAATATCCTTCAGAGCAGTGTATTGATGTCACATATAGTACAAGCTTCTATACTTTGGGCGTTGGGACATATATTATTCCCAGTGAGAGCTCTCAGGATCGTTTTACCTGCTCTTCATTTGGCTTCTTTCGTAGATCTTGCTTTTCTCTTCATCTACCTTCTCAGTTTTTCATGCTTCAAAATAGAGGGCTGTGCCTCTGGCAGGGCCATTCAGATCTGTCAAATTAAGGCCTCGACTGTCATGGTGGCATCTTATTCCACAAGTATGTGCCTCTTAACCTGTCATGGGCAACAGATGACTGTACTTCTATGTGTGAATTTCTAAGGTGACATTACAGGCATTTCTCTCATTGGCAGTAAATATGTAAGAAATCTTATTGCAATCTTGGCACAGTAAATCATAAATCCAAGCATATTCTAGACTCAAAGCATGATATATTACATGGATGTCTAAAAACAGAGAAACAGTTTTGTGTGCATCCGCCAGTTTTAAGAATGCATCTTACGACACCAATGTTTTCTTTAGGGAAAGGACTGGCTTCAAAACTTTCTGCTGTGTTTCTATTATTAAAGTGGCTATTGGCACACATTCTTGACCTGGATTTTAAGCACTCCGCATCTAAAACTCCACTTTCAGTAATAATGAGGTCATTTTTAGGAGTTAAAAATGTTCTGTGGAGGGATACAGAGAAGATAAATTAAACATCATCTTGCATCATTATTTCATTTGTGCAATATTTCCTCTTCGGTAAAAGTCACAGCCATGATTTCATGGAATTAGCATTATAATGTGATGTGTTTAGTCCTGTGTATTTAGTCCTGTGGTCACAAAGGTAGAATTATTACACATATAAATAAAATGTCATCATCAGAAGACAAGGTGTTAATTATTGTTCTAGATTTTAATTTTAATAATTACAGAATAAAGGCGCATTAGGCTCTTTTCAGGTGTAGAGCCTAGAGAGAATTTTTGCAATTAACTCCTGCAACTACTGTATTTTTCCGTATATAATGTACACCCACGTTTTGGGAGGAACTTTCAGGAAAACATCTTTTAATTTTTTAATTCAAAATTTTATTCGTTTATATTTAGGTACTTGTTTTTTGCTTTATAAAGGAATTTTAGCATTTATTTTTAACTATGGTACAAGACATTTTATGTAGCAAATAATTAAATAATTACAAAAGGAGAGATACAGGGTACAAGAAACAAGAGAATTAAGAACATTTATATAGATATGGAGTTATTATTGCCCAGGTATAATGTGAAATTATGTATAATCCTTATTTTTCCTTCACATATTTGGGTCAAATAAAGTGTGAATTATCCACGGTAAAATACGGTAACTAGCAGTTCGCTATGTCTTTAACACATGAGTCAACATAATAAGCACTCCGCAAAGGTTTTCTGATCTTGTTTTTAGTGAGCTGGTAGTGTCATGTTATGTGTAAAATCAGCACACAGTGTACTGATCCTCACTATTCTGGTGGAATGCAGCAATGGAGGGTAACTCTAGTATAGAAGTCATTAAGCACGTAGAAGATATTCATTTTTTAGAAACATTTAAATCTAGATTGAAACTTAAATGGGCAAGTTAGATGACCTATGAGATCCATTTCTTAGTATGGATGAGATAAAAAGACAAACACTGATGTCTTTCCTAAATATTTATTCAAGTATAATGCATATTGGGATAAAACTGTAAGACTTCCTGACCTTATATTCTGTTTCATCCTTCTCATCAGTCAATATGCTTTGATTTCTGACACTAATGGTGATCTTGAAAGCAAATAAACCATAAATGTATTGAGTATCCACAGCACACATAAGTTTTGGCTGAGCCACGTCAGGCTACTTTTGTCCGATTTTCCTAGGCTCCCTCTCTGATATCCCTCCCCACTGCTCTTCCGCAAAGGACCATGACTTGTTTGACTTCCAACTCACATAGAACAAGATGTCCAGATGCAGTTTTGTTTCAAATAAATCAGTGCTCAAAAATGAAGTGTTCAGTTAATCGGTCTCACTGGTAACAGAAAATAACTGATCTGACTAATGCTTTTATTAAAATAGCATTAAATAATATTTAATGTCCTAAATATAATACTCGTTGTGATGATTAGAAAGCCTATAAGTTTAGGAACCAGAAAGTCTGCATTTAAAGTCTTGTTCTGCTTCTTAGAGATGACTTCACCTCTCTAATCCTCAGGTTTTTTATGTACAAAGTGGGTAAAATCAGCCCATACAGAGTGTTTTTATGACAACTAAAATAAAGTTGCTGATGTGAATTCTTGGGCTTTAAAGAAAGGCAACTAATAAGTGGGAAATGGTTCCAGTTAGAGAACTGCAGTAATGCACAGGTAAGAAATGATGAACATGTAATAGTCGTGGTAACAGATTTTTTTTAAAACCCCACAATGGTTCTGAGATCTACTTCAGTAGAAGGAGTGACAGACTGGTTAAGGGAAAATGGAGCAATAAATAGGAGAAGTATGGAAGGAGAATAGAACAGGGCAAAGAAGACTTTGGTTTTGAACATGTTAAGTTTGAGATGCTCAATAGACATTCAAGTGGAGTTCAAAGAAGGGGTACAGGCTGGAAATATTATCATGGGAATCAACAGTATTTAAATAATACTTAAAGCCATGAGGCTGAGTGAGGTCACCAAGAAGTATGCAGAAGGAAAAATACGGAGGACCCAGGGTTAAGACTTGGACACACAGCCTTGGGAGTAATGACATTTAGGGGTCTGGCGAATGGGTGTATTTCAGAAAAGAGAGTAAACTAAGACTAACCCCTTTTCTGAATCCATTTACATTTTCAATATATTTGAACATCATCATGTCCTTTCAGAGTAAACAGGGATTGCTATAACATCCTTTCAGAAAAATCTAGAAAAGAAATAACAGTTATAATAACATTATACATGGAAGGTATAAACATATGTGCATGTGTTTTCGTAGTATTCAAATTTGTTTCCTTTTGCAAAAAGGGTTTAACTTTGAAGCTTAAAGGTAGAAAGAACAAATCCTCAACATGTATTCTCATATCTCAGTTCCGATGGTCTTTTATTCAGAGAAAAAGGTACATGAAGTCAAAAAGTTTACCTCAGAGTGTGTCTTTCATAACAGCTTAAAAACACAAAAACTCCAACTGGTGTTTTGAAAGATGGACAGTTTTCACTTTTCTAAAGACAATCATTCAAAGAAAGCGTATGCTGTACTAGGAAAGCTTGCGGTAAGACTGTTCTGTGGGAGGTCGCTCAGCTTTCTCCAATTTGATTCCCTTATTGGCAACTATTCATAACACAAATGCTTTTGTCCTTTTCTCCCTCTTCCTGCCACAAGAGACCAAGTAATTAACCAAGTGAAGAGGCTGTCAGTTAAACACTGATACTAATCTAGGTATAAAACTTCTTTAGGAAACATTGGTTTGGAACATATTTTCAGCATTATCAGCATTGAGTTTATTCAATCCAATTCTCAGACAATCGAGTGCTCCAAATGTTTACATGCCATCCAGGCAACGCTTACAGCATGGGTGACCCACACTGCAGAAACAGCATTCACAAAGAACGTGCTCAGAAAAAGCTCTCTATTGTTCCTCCAAGGCCTACTTTTTTTAGATATAGATGTTCCATCATTAATTAATGTCGCCCATCTTTAATGATCAGATTGTCAGGGACAATTAAGGAAATGATTACAAGTGTCCTTGGCAACTGGAATGCCCACTGATTTTAGCTTGTTTTTCCTAAGTGTGGCTTAAAGGTCGTTTCTTTGAAGTGTGAAGACATAAGCATGCCTTGCATTGGTGTCATTATGTATAAATGTGATCCAAGAAGATGACATCTTTTTAGTTTGATTTTTTCAGCATGAATAAGATGTTTCAATATAGTTAAATTGGGGGGCGGAGCATTGCTTTAGCAATAAATTAATATCTAATAGGAAATGATCTTCAGGAATTGCTAGATCTTTATTTTCTGTTAACTTGTTTGATGTGTTCAGATGATATACACTAAACTTAGTCACCTTCAAGTAAATTCATTTTTGCCTATCACTACCCATCAGTGATCTCCTCCTATCCCTCATCTACACTTGAGTCGGTCAATGCACCCTCCAAAGACAGCATTGCCCAACCCTGTAAGCCTCCTGGGCTTTAAGAAAAGCCCCTCCCTCCAAACCATTGTCAAAACTTGGGCGGGTCTGCAAATTTACTCATTCTTCAAGCTAGCAAATTAGCCTGCCACAGTCTGATGGATGTTTAGAGAAGACGTGCATTCTAGGGCGGTGTCCAGGTCCCTATGCCCTATGACTCACAGTCCAGCAGGCAATAGAAGCATTTTATTTGCCACAGTTCTCCTTGCTTCCCAGATCCCATTGAGGCGGCACAAGGAACTCAGATGAATGCATCACATGCAATGAATATGAATCACAATCGAAGGGCTCCAAGTTTAGAGAGCTCTAGTGTTTCAGCGTGGACAATAAGCAAACCTGTATGACTTTGGCTTTAGAAGGAGACACTCTAGCTTCCAAGATTTTCTGCTACACAAACATCCTCCCGAAGACATATGGTGATCAGTGACTGTAGTTTCAGGTCATACAGAAATATGGAGAGACATGGGGAATGTTTTTCCAATATCCATTGCTAGAACATGTCTGGCAGAGAAGTATTACTACAATCACTTTTGAAGGAGACTTCGAACAGGCACATAGCATTCCTCAAACGTTCTGATAATGCTTTCCTCACCCACCTCATCCTCTTTCCTCAGCATACCCTCTCTTTTCTGATTAAAAAAAAGGACATAATTTTATCAAGGGCTTTTCTTTTGTTCTAGTCATAGACATATAATCCAGTCTAATGCTCAGTCACATAAATTATGGCAATGCCCATCAACAGTCCAATTTGGGGTTACCAACTAAGCAAATAATAAAGATAATCCCAAGCTTCTCAAGCTACATCCAAAATCTCTAGTATGTGTAACGAGATAACATACTCTAGACTTGCATTCTACCCTCACTGGCATAATCCTCAGTGTTAGGCTGGCCCAGAGAAAACCATTCTGCCACTAACCAAATTACAAATTAAAGAGGCTTTCCAAAATTGCCTGGATCGGCAAGCAGCCGCCGCTGACCATACAGGAATCCTTGACAATCACTACCCTCCAAACAAACTTTTTCAATTTTCAAAACCAACTAATTGGATTTTTACCTAAAAAAATATCCCATCAGCACTGCCATCGGCTC